>NBIL01150263.1:0-11121 GCA_002752925.1 Viola pubescens var. scabriuscula | reverse complement strand
TCAAGGCAGCATGACATGTACCACATGTACATCAAATCTTCTCCAAGGGCTGGCACCCAAGTGGATTTCAGTGAGTACATCTGTACTTGATAAGAGGCATATGTATACATATACAATGATTAAGTTTGTCAAACAGTAATATTGCAGAAAGCACTAACAGTGTAATTAGAAAATTAATAATTAACTAAGAGTAACATGCTTGATGTTATTTGTCCAAATGAAACTAACCTCATGAAGGATGATCACTTTCAACTTAGGTGAGTCTTTGAGCATGAGAGGTAAAACTCCTGTCCCAAGGACAGAGCCTCGCAACTCCAAGTGAATCAAGTTATGAAAAGTGCGCAATTTGATAGACCTGAAACTTTTAAAGGGTTTTTCCAATTGCTGGCACACAATAATACAAGACAATGAGTTTAATTAATTGTAATGAACATCAGACAACAAGTATAACATTGCAAGCAAATGGACGACAACTTACCTGCGGAATAGAGAAATGTAAAATCTCAATATTAGACATCTGTCTGAGCAATTGAGCAGCAGCATCAAAATAATCATTCAGTGCTTCCTTCCGCATCCCACTCCAACCAACTTGAATGTCTGCCTCAACCAGTGAGGATGACTGAATCATCTTCAATACCTTTGGCGTGTTTTCAGATAGTTTAATGAATTCAAGTTGTGGGGCATCAACAACAATGCTTTCAACATCACCCTCATATGAAATTGTCAACCTTTTTAAGGATGACGACTGCAGATGTAAGCTTTTCGCAGATTTCTTTCCAGCTCTCTCAATCACTAATTCTTCAAGAAGTGGGGATCCGTCGATGAGCTTCGAGACCCCAGCATCATAAAGATACCGGAGACGGAGAAAATGAAGCACCTTGAGATGCTTCAAGATCAAGCACACTGAGAAATTAATGTCGTCGAGGGAAATTTTGTCAGACAGCTTCAAAACCATTATTTTCTCAAACTTCTTTACAGTAGAATGGACACCTCGATGAAACAAATTTCTCTCTACACAACTCCTGAAACTCAAGAGGCCGTTCGCCAACCTCCGATGGTACTTCGCACCACGAAATCCCATGGTTCGATCATCAAAATCCAAAGTGGTCACGGAGGTCCACAAGTATTTCCACCTGGTGGACAAAGTGCTTGTTCTAACAGCATATTTTGTGGGCAGAAACGATAAAATGTGACAGATAATTGCTTCCGGCAAGCTACTAATCCTGTCCCCGTTCTCAACGTTGCAATGTCTCTTGAGCATGATTTTGGAACCCAGAAATCAAGAACTGTAATTTGACATTAATCATACATTTAGATTTACTCTACAAACCCAGCAATTCAAAGTTGAGCTGGTGCACATATGGTTAAGTAAACAGTAAAAATAACAACCATATGGAAAAAGGAGGAAGTTCTAATTTTGCAATGCTTACCACTCAAAGAGACCAACAGCAGATAAAACTCGATGATTCTGTCTATAAGGAAACACGATCTTCTTCAACTTGCGCCAGCGAAGTACTCTGATTGCTCACCAATCCTGTACTTCAAACAGAAACCGAAAAAATCAAAATCAACAGAAACAACATTTTTCTGTGGAATTTAATCAAACACCTGGAATGCATGAGGAGAAGAAAAGAACAAATTGAAATATGAGTCTTCTGGAATGGATTAACCTTCATTGGGTAGCTGTTACTTGTTAGGATTGCCAGGAACCAGAAGGCAGAAGGGAAATTGATTTTGCAATGCTTAGGCCGTGTTTAGGAACGGGACATTACCCCTACTAAAGATGGATTTATTATGAAGAAAAAAAATAGTTGAAAAATTAGAAAACAAAATTGCAAAAAAGGGCCATAGCCCACTAAGGTGCAAGAAAGGCCCAGCCCAAACATTAGGGTATACTACGGGAAACAGCATAGCGAACTGAGTGGGTGTACAATTTCATCGTCGTCATCAACAGCAAAGTTTTGAGATCAGAAAATCAACAGAAGTGCGAGGCAGTGAGATGTCGGCGAACGTAGCGGCGCCGTTTTGGAGGGCAGCAGGGATGACCTACATATCTTATTCCAACATTTGTGCGAATATGGTGAGGAATTGTCTCAAAGAGCCGTTCAGGAGTGAAGTCCTCGCTCGCGAGAAGGTCCATTTCAGCGTATCCAAGTTTGTCGATGGAAAGCCTGAGAAACCCAGTATGTTCTTCTATCATCTATCCTTCTCTCGTAGATCTTACAGTTTTGAGGTGTTGGGTCATCGCGTTTCTGTTGATTTTTGGGTTTGATTGCTTATTATGTATCGATTGAAAGATTGATGATCTGGGGTCAACTATATTAGATATGAATTGGGTTTTTAAGTGGATTTATGAATTGGGTTTTTAAGTGGATTTATGAATTTGGGTTTTGATGTTGTGGGTTGTTTAGGACTTGAATGAAAGTGTAATGCTGTAGTTGATTTTATCTTTGCTTGTATGTAATTTGTTGCGAATTGTTGTTTTGAGTAATTGGTATGGTTTGGGGTGAATTTCTGTTAAACTGCATTTCTTAATTATGAAAAGATGCTCAAGGATTGATGTTTACTTAAATGAGTCTAGACACAGCTGAAATCCTGATGAAAAATACAGTCCCAGTGGAAGGATATTTCTAGCTTGATTGATGGGTTTTCCATTAGATGCATTTGAGTTCTTACTTTTTTGAAATATAGAAAAAAGATCATGGAGATCGGGCCTAGACACTTGAACGGGCATAGGTACTGCTGAAACCTGACTAGGGACACACTGTAAATGGACGGAGGCTTGTAGTTGTAGGCTGACTTCGTTGGGGAAGATGCATTTGGTACTCTTAGGAACAATAATATACTGTTAACCTCTCAACATTGGCAGTTTAACCTTTATTCTTCTTTTTCTTTTTGACATCTTGTAATTGTCATTGTTGGTGCCAAATAGTTGTGTTATGCCCATCTTTGTCTTTCTACTTGGCTAGTTACCTGCGCACCATTTGTTTCTTGGTTTGGTTAGCTAGATCCTATTCATGCTATAGGAAGATGTTTTCTTTTGGCCTGCTTAGCTAAATGATTTTTGTGCCATGGTAGTAAAATTAAGGTGTTTACAGATCACATTGAGGACCTTGAATGGCTGAGATCTCTGATGTATTTTGAATTCTGTATTTGCATGAGTCATGTGGTGGATATTGACAAATTTATAGAATCCATCATTCTAGTCATCATGGCTTCGTTTTTGTGCTTTGCCAAAATCAAAGTCCTAGGACAGGTTATTACGGGGCCTGTTATTTTATGCGTGTTATGCTTGACCTTTGTAGAAGAATTATATTTGAGAAGTGATTAGTGTTGCAACATCAATTCATGTGCTTCCAATGTGAAGTCCAAGAATATGGTTTATCATATCTTAAATGAACTTTTGCTTTCTGACTGTTTAGCATTACTATAATATTAGGGGTATGGTCTTTGATCCATTCCATGGCACTTGATACACGTATATAGTATTGTGACCATACCTTTCATTTCCTTCTGATCTTTTGTTAGTGTTTTCATATGTGTTTCCCTGTGACAGTTATCCTAATGAAGCGTTTCATTTGGTTGTTTACAGCTCTTCGTTCGGATGCCGGTACTAATTGAGTTGGAATGTTGGTCTTCTAAGTGCTTAAATGAATGGAAGATCTCATAATGACATTTTTCTTCTGTCTGTTTGGTAGACTTGAACTTATTAGGTATGCAATGCCTAATTTGAAGGCAGGGTTTGTTGTTTGGTCTGGTATCGAAATTGCAATAATGTAACTGCTATTAGCACATACTCTTCGATTATACTGCATAATTTGCGTTTTCTATGACAATTTAAATGCAATGTCCCGTCGTTTGTGAGGAATTACCAATCATGATTCATGCACAGCCTTGCCAATTGCCATACCGGGTTAGGACTAACCATGTTCATACCGGGTTGGCATTATTTTAGTGTTGGGAAGGTTTCTATCCCCAACCAACATGGCTGGTGGACCAAACGCAACCCATAGCCGATGATCCAAAGGAGAAAAGGGGATTCCTTTGTATCTATATTTTCACCGAAACAAGACTTTTATCTTCTTTTGTCTTTTCGTGATTATAAAATGAAAATATACTCGAATTCATGTCTAAGACAGCTAGATTCATTACGGCTTTGCCGTCCTATGGAAAGCAAAGCTGAAGAGTTTTTGGTCATTGATGATTGGGTTTGGTAGACAAGCCAGGTGGATATTTTAATGCTGATTTGTTCATCATATCCAATCATGAAATGGAATTAATGCTGATTTGACAGTATCCTCCCTTTCCCCTATACTTTTGGGGAAAAGTTGGATCATAATTGTTTATAATATACTCTGATCAACGATTTTTTACTTAAAATTACTCAATATTTACAATAACTACTCACCTTTGGTTGAATTTATGATGTGTGGGCTAAGGTCATCATCCAATTATACAAGATAAATCCTATCTTTCTCGTGAAGGTATACCATTCAACCACCAAAGTCACCTTGTCAAATTTACAACCTCCCACCTAAAAAAAAGAAGCATGATTATAACTTTTCAAGGTTTTTTTCTCAGCAATAACCCAATTTAGTAGAGCTTTATTTCCTTTTCTTGGATAGTCAAAAAGTGGTAGCAAATCAAACATAAAAATACAAGAATTTAGTTTAGATTAGTTTTTCATGAAAAAATCCAAAAAAGAATTATAAAATCATAATCATTTATACTTATATTCGAATATAATGAAGTTGAAGTAAATCTATAAAATAATAGAAATTACTATATTTAACTCATTTTTATTTTTATTTTTACTTTTACTATAATGAAGAAAGGAACCTTACTTACTCTACCTAATATTTGGAAATAATAAAAAAAAGAAATTCGCATCCCAAAACGGGAAAAATAGATTTGCAACATAAATTCCCACGTGTACTCTTTCTTTTTTTTTTACCTCCAAGTTCCAACAGCAGTCGCAGTCAAAACGAATCCAACCCAATTCAGCAGCTCATACTCGTCTCCCGTCTTCCTTCTTCAAACTTGTTTTTTACAGCGAACAGATAAATAACAAAAAGAATCTTTTGAAAAAAGAAAAAAACCCAAGTCTCCTTCATCGCTGTCTCTCTCTCCTCCTCTCAACAACAGGGACGCGCGTTCCTGCTCATCCTTCTCGTCATCTCCATCCCCATCTTCCCCTCCTCCATCTTCTGATCATTTCCATTTTCCCGGTTTTACCCTCAGATCTGCCTCCAATTCCCTCCGCTGCCCTGATCCGACATGTCAACCGTCAAAGCCGCTCGTCCCAGAGCGACGCCGGTTAAGGAAAACGGCGTTAAGCTCGAGGAAGGACTCGCCGTCTTCAAGTCCGATAAGTTCAACGCCGATTCTTATGTTCAGTCCAAATGCTCTCTTAGCGAAAAGGTTCGGGTTCTGCCTTAAGAATATTTTGTTTGTATGGCCGTTGGTTTTACTGTTCTGGAAATGTTTGACTTTGAGTTTGACTCGTTTGCGTTTCTCGTGGTTGCACGTGACTTTCAGGAAATTAGACAGTTATGTTCATATCTGTTGGATTTAAAGAGAGCTTCTGCTGAAGAAATGCGAAAGAGCGTATATGCTAATTACGCTGCTTTCATCAAGTGAGTGTTCTGCTGATTAGAGGTTTATGTGATCGTAGTAGCGCATCTTGCCTATTGTGTTTTTGATTTTGAATTTAGCTGTATTTGGAGTAAATGGCAGACATAGTTTCAGCTTAGGAAAGTACATGCGGCACACAAGCAAACACAATTTTGAATACTCTACTGAAAATGTATTTAGGATGTGTTTGCCTATTGTTCAGCTTTCGCTGTGTTTTGATGAACCTGTACCATTGATGTGAGCTTGATCATAGAAAAGTAAATAAATGCAACAGGGGCAATGCAATTTCAAATGCAATGCCATATAAGTTTTTTTAACCGAATTTTAATATTTTGCACCTAATTCAGTTATATTCTTTTTGGGGCAATGTTTTAGGGACTTCTGTCTTATTTTTTCAGGACATCAAGGGAGATATCGGATTTAGAGGGAGAGCTTTCCTCCATTAGAAACTTGTTATCTACTCAAGCTATTTTAATTCATAGTTTGGCAGAGGGAGTTAATATAGATTCCTTACCTTTGAAAATCTCTGAAGGGTCCATGGTAAATACATTATTAAATGGCAAAGATGTTGAGCCTTCAGATTTAGAGAAATGGGCAGTTGAATATCCTGATATGCTTGACGTGCTGTTGGCAGAGAGGAGAGTAGATGAAGCATTGGCAGCACTGGATGAAGGAGAAAGTATAGCTTCTGAGGCAAAAGAAACAGAAACATTGAGCTCTGATGTCCTTAGGTTGTTAGAGACAGCTATCAAAGAGCGCAGGCAAAAGTTAGCTGATCAGCTTGCTGAAGCTGCTTGCCAGCCTTCTACTCGAGGGAGTGAACTTCGTGCATCTATATCAGCTCTTAAAAAGCTCGGTGATGGTCCTCGTGCACATAGTTTACTCCTCAATGCACATTTACAGAGATATCAGTATAATATGCAGAACCTTCGCCCATCTAGTACTTCATATGGAGGAGCATATACTGCTGCTTTATCTCAAATAGTGTTCTCAGCTATTGCCCAAGCTGCTAACGATTCACTGGGTATTTTTGGTAAGGAACGGGAGTATGCTTCTGAGCTTGTGATGTGGGCTACAAAGCAAACGGAGGATTTTGCTGTTCTTGTCAAAAGACATGCATTGGGGTCATCAGCAGCTGCTGGAGGTTTGAGAGCTGCTGCAGAATGTGTTCAAATAGCATTAGGTCATTGTTCTTTGTTGGAAGTTCGTGGTTTGGCACTTTGTCCTGTGCTCTTAAGACTCTTTAGGCCTAGTGTTGAACAAGCATTAGATGCCAATCTCAAAAGAATTGAAGAAAGCACCGCTGCGTTGGCTGCCGCAGATGATTGGGTGCTTACTTCCTCTCCAACTAGTACTCGACAGTCTAGCAGGTCCTCTGTCACAACTCTTAGTAGTCAAGCAGTTTCCCAGCACAAACTTACGAGCAGCGCCCATCGGTTCAATTTAATGGTGCAGGTGAGTAGTTTTTAACATAATGTTTAGTGAAGCAGATAAGGGATCTCTCTGTTTTCCTCCATCCCAGCACCTATGCGAGCACTTGTGAATTGCTTTATTTACCTCATTTTTCAATTATTCTTTCTTGCCAATATTCATTTTATTGTGAGTTTCTCTGTGGTAAGTGTAGCATATATTTTACCTCTTCTAATAATTTTGATTTGAGTTATCTGTTTCAATTTGTGAGAAAACTCAGAAAAGTTGTCCAATGAGCAGGTAGTGCTGGTTCCTTGCTAGTTATTATTTTCTTGGGCCCTTGTGCTGCTTTGGTTCTTTATTCTTATGGGTTGTTTTGTGGTTTAAATTTTGCAAATATATTGTTCTCCCAAACTGGCAAATGTGCTCTGATACTGTAACAAGTGTCCTGGTTGCTAGAACCTTTTACATGATGCTTTGTGGTTTAGTGTTATTTATTTAGATGTTCTTTTTATATTGGAATGATGTGTTTTCATTATGGCACATTACGGTGCACCTTGAGAGGCCTCCTAAGGTAATTTGCAATTCCAACTGTGTTTTGCTGATTTACCAACATTTCTTGTTTGTCCTTTTGCACTGTCTTTGCCTCATCCTGTCATCTTTAGCACTTTTTCCTTTTGATGATTGTAATTATTTATTGATCTTAATGTTTCAACTCTTTTTTTTGTTTTTTGTTTTTTGTTTTTTTTTTTGTTTTGTGATGGGACCATAGAGTGATTCATTCACTTGCTGTGTAGGATTTCTTTGAGGATGTAGGACCACTTCTGAGTATGCAGTTGGGAGGTCAAGCATTGGAAGGTTTGTTTCAAGTATTTAATTCATATGTCAACATGCTCATCAAAGCGTTACCTGGTTCAATGGAGGAAGAAGCTACCTTTGAAGGCTCTGGAAGTAAGATTGTCAGAATGGCGGAGACTGAAGATCAGCAGATTGCATTGCTAGCCAATGCTTCGTTATTAGCAGATGAGCTACTCCCTCGTGCAGCCATGAAGCTCTCCCCTGTAAATCAGGCAAATAATAAGGATGATCCTCGTAGAAGACCTTTAGATAGGCAAAACCGTCATCCTGAGCAACGTGAATGGAGAAAGAGACTTGTGAGCTCAGTTGATAGGCTAAAAGATACGTTCTGTCGACAGCATGCCCTTGATCTCATTTTCACAGAAGAAGGGGATAGCTATCTGACTGCAGAAATGTACATAAACATTGATGGAAATGCAAATGAAATAGAATGGCTTCCGTCTCCAATATTCCAGGTATTTTAGAAGTCTAATCGTTGACGTGATGATGAGCATGCTAATTTCGAATTCTGGTAACAACTTGAATTGATCTGAAACGAGTTGTATTGTATTGGAAATGTTGACATTCTTGATACTTAATGCATCGAGTTTGTAGATCAGTCAACTGGGTGTACCTGCATTCATCCCATTCTCTTAATTTTGTTTCCCTCTGTTATTTAATATTTTTTAATGGTTCTCTCTCTTGCTTGATTTTTTTTTCCTGATTGTTATGCGTCATTGTCATTATTCTGCAACTCAGGAACTTTTTGGTAAACTTAACCGGATGGCTAGCATAGCAGCAGATATGTTTGTGGGGAGGGAAAGATTTGCCACACTGTTATTAATGAGGCTTACAGAAACAGTCATCTTGTGGCTCTCAGAAGATCAAACTTTTTGGGATGATATAGAGGAGGGTCCAAGGCCTATAGGTCCACTTGGTCTACAACAGGCACGTAAAAATTAAAATGGTATCATTTTGATTTTATATTTTGTATTGTTTTGCATTGATTGCTAACATGCAGCATTTGCTTATAACGTGTGCAGTTCTATTTGGATATGAAGTTTGTCATGCGCTTTGCTTCACAAGGACGCTACTTGTCACGGAATTTGCATCGAGTGGTTAACGATATCATTAATAAAGCTTTTGCAGCATTTTCTACTACTGGGATTGATCCAGACAGGTAAAGTATTCTGTGTTCCTTTTTATTCACTGTGGTTGTATTGCATTCAGCATTTTTCCCTGAAGTAAACAGAAATGTTTTCCTATGCTAGAGATAACTTTGAGATTTTACAGTATATGCTAGGTGTAAGAATTTACTTTTAGCATCCGTTGTCTTTCAAGTGAAAAGGGGCGGTTTAGAGATTTATTATGGCATTGGCAGCCCCTTGGTAGGAAAATATATTGATGCATATGCTACCAGAAGGTTCCAGTTTCTATCACGCACTATTGAGATGAAGAGCTGTGATTATCCAAATGAGATTTAGGATACTTTCTTGACTACTGTAATACGGCTTTCTTTTTCTTACTAGACTGCATTACTTGTGCTTTTTCTGGATTATTAGTAATAAATGGTGAGGCTCTTTAATATAAAAAGGTATAGGCTGTAGGGGAAGATGAAGTTGACATATCATTGACGTATCCTTGTCTATAACTTGCCTAATTGAATTTGTAGTTTTGTTACTAATAACATCCTAAGTGACAAAGAATGAACAGGTTTATTGGTAGGAGTGGTGAGGTGTAATTATTCATATGCGCTGTTTGTATTGCAAGATTGGTCCATTGCTTATTCTCAAGGGTCTTAGATTGCAAGCAAAGTCTATGTTTTCTGTGCATTTTCTGTCTGCTTTACCTTTTCAATTTAACCTCACATGATTGCTATTTTAAAAGAAAGATGGATTTCTATACGCAATCATTTGTTTGATATGTCCTCAAGTTTTCCGTTAGAATATATCGCTTTTTCTAGCACTGAGATTGCTTTTCCTCTCAGCGTACTACCTGAGGACGAGTGGTTTAATGAAGTTTCGCAAGAAGCAATTGATAGATTAAGTGGAAAAGCGAAAGGGATGGACGGGGACCGAGAACTCAACAGCCCAACAGCTTCCGTCTCTGCACAATCAATTTCATCTGTCAGATCACACGGGAGTTCCTAAGGCAACGGGTCATTTCTTTGTAAATTAGACAGTGAACTGAATCCATAATCAATATTCTTTTTTCTTTTCTTTTCTTCTCTTCCAATTTTAGTTTAAGTTGAGAGCTTTGCATGAAAAAGATGAGATTTCTTTTTGATCTCCGGTTAAGTGCGCATTCGAGTCTGTATATGTTGATTGTTTTGTTTGATCTTGAATACCCATTGCCATTGGTGTATTTATGGTTTGAAAATTTGCGGATGGAGTTCTTTTAAATGCAGGTAGGATCTGGTGTTTCTCCACAGGTGTTAAAGATTCAACATTATACCAAAATAGCCAAAACTACAAATGCAATCCTATAACTATGGATTGGCCTCAATTTACTCTGCAGAAGTTCTTTATCAGCGCTATTAGCCCAACCACTGACAAATTTTATGATTCGTAGGAGCTAGGAGACTCGAATTTGAAATTTAGTCTCGCACTGGATTGGCTATAAGTACATTGGCAAAGCAATTGGTCTCGAGTAATCGTAAAATTTGATACGGTAAAGGTTTGGAAAGAAAAATGACGATTTCCTTTTTCCTTTGTGCTAAACCATATACTTCGTGCATACTGCATACTAACTTTCCTTTTTCATTTCGGGAAAAGGCACCACAAGGTCCCTTCTTTTATTATTTTTATTTTTGTCAGTCCTTAGGTCATTTATTTGTTCAATTTATTCCCCTCCGTTATAGACGTTAGGCACGTCAGGTCCCTACCGTCAAAAAAGCGACTAACGAACACTAACGTCCGTTAACTCCAATTTTTTTATTATTTATTTTTAAAATGACACTGTTCATGGGACCCACAAGTCACATTTTCTGACTTGAAAATCCATTTTGTTACTATTTCAAACTTTTTCTTTCCCATTTGGAATATAGTTTAAAAATTCAATTTGTAAACATAAATAACAATAATCATATATATTAACATATCCTTGTGTTTTTTTCTTTTTCTTTTTCTTTCTTTCTTGATGAACGAATCCGGATCCAGGTCGTGATGAACGAATCCGGATCACCATCTCCCTCTCCCGAATTCAATTTCATATCCTCTCAATTACAAATCCCCCTCCTCA
>NBIL01150262.1:19953-34709 GCA_002752925.1 Viola pubescens var. scabriuscula | reverse complement strand
CTTAGCAAAGGTATTTCGTGGGTTGCATGGGTAGATTCGAGGCCTAAACGTGTTTAATATGTTCTTAAGTTGTACTCATTTATTTGTCATTTTAATTACATTTTCACTTAGGGTAATTAGGAGTTTGGCCAACTGCTGGTTTTCTCTTTGTGATTGTTGTCATTCTTACAGTGAAAACTTAATGGGGAAACTGTGGGTAAAGTAGACACCTAGCTTGCAAGGGCGAGTAGTTGACTAGGGCTGTGTCCCGAGCCTGAAAAACTAGAGGCGTCTAGACCTAGACATGTCTTTCCTCATCTCCCACCTTCGAACGTGACAGGTCGAAGTGTCAAAGGCACCTTTTTAGCAGTGACAGCGAGAGGTAACCGGGCGAATAGCAAAGTGTCACGATTACCTCGTATGTGAAATTCCTTTGGGGGTTAAATATCCCTCCAAAATTTAAAAACTTCATGTGGAGGCTGGATAATGGCTCTCTCCCGACCAGCGCAAACCTAAGGAGGAGAGAAATAATAATGGATCCAGTGTGCCCCTATTGTAATGAGGAGGTTGAGTCGGCTTCACATTTATTGTTGTCTTGTCCTTTTGCGATTGGGGTTTGGCCGAAGTTTGATTTTTGGGATAGAGTTCCGGGGCTTCAAGGAGACAATTGGGTTGAGTGGCTAGCAGCGACCAGGGTGTCTCTAGATGAATCAAATCTTGAACAAGTGATTTCAATCCTATGGTCGCTGTGGACGTCGAGAAACAACAGGATTTTCTGCCAACGTGAAGAATCAATCCAGGAGGTGGTTATTCGGGGTGGAAAGTTGTTGTCAGATTTTAAGAATGCCTAGCGCCCGTAGCAACGGTCCTCTGCTCCTATAAGCCAAATCGGCGATCCGAAATAGAAGTCTCCCCCGACAAGGGTGGTAAAGGTTAACACAGATGCTGCCGTTGGGACTTCGGGAATTGGCCTGGGATTCATAACTCAAGACACGAGTGGTGGGCTAATTTTCGTAGGGGTTGTTTTCCTCCCTCATAAGACTGATGCACAAACAGCGGAAGCTCTCGCGCTTCGAGATGCCATAACGCAGGCTAGGCAATGAAGGTGTGAAAGATCATCATTGAGTCGGACTGCCTATGATGTGATCACGGATCATGAACACGAAAGGAGAGGATCTAGCTATTGAGTTTGTGACTCACAAAACACAAGAAGAACACAAGAACAAGGGAGACACGCAGCGGAAATTAAGAAAACAAACAAAACACAAGGAAACTACTAGAATTTGAAGAAGCGGATGGAGATGGAGAGTGGGTTTGAACACCGGGACGATCGGAAGATCGTCTTGAACACGGGTAGGATGTTCAAGAACATCAATCGGCTCAAGATCGGGATTCCAATGCTCACACAAAAGGAAGTAACAACGGGTTACACACGTGAAGGATTCTTCGTGTTTTTACTTGACTTAAGCCACGGCGATCCAAGACCAAGGCAAGCACTAAGGATCGGTGAACCAAGGATGAATGAATAAAGGAAGGAGTAGTCTCAACGTTAATCAATATTCATCATCCAAAGCTCATGAAAATGTACATGTAATGTTCTATTTATACTAAGTTACAAAATGACTTGAAAACCCTAGAAGCCCAATTTTTACATATTCTTCCAGTCACTAACGTCACGACGTTAGCTATTGCCTCAAAAACTCCAAAATTTGCCCAAAAATTAATTTCGGCCAAAATTCAGCTAAAATGAATTTCCTTAACGTCATGACATTAAGGACTGCCTAGTCCTTAACGTCATGTCCTTAACGTCTGCCTCAAAATGCTGAAAAAATCAGCTTCTTCCAAAACGCTCCAAAATGCTCCGAATTGGCTCCCGTTTGCGGCCTAGGGTACTCTTGGCCGACATAACGAACATGTGCCTACAAAAATGAACAAACTATATATGTATGTATATATAGATATTTGCGTTAGTTAAAAATACTCGCTCACGTGTTTACACTCGGTTTTTGGTCGAATTATCGTTTGCTCTTATTGCTGTTTTGGCCGGATTTACTGGCTATCCTTCGTTCATTATTGTTGCAGGACGACCGCAAGCAGTGACGTCGGAGGCTGGAGGTTGAAGACGAAGCACTGCCACTGCTGGTTCGGTTGCTGGTGGTGGTCGGAGTCGCAGAGGAGAAGAGCGGCTGTTGTCCAGTTGCAGGTTTGGCTAGAGGAAGAAGAAGACGTTGTGGCTTGGGCTGGCTGGTTTGTTGGAGTTTGGGTCGGCTGGGTTGAGCGGGCCCATGAAGAAAAAAGAAAGGTTGGCTTAGCTGGTTAGAAATTGGGCCGGCTGGTTTGAGCCGGCCCATCAGGTAAGATTGGGCTAGGGCTGCTGGTTCAGACTGGGCTATGCCCGTCGATTTATTTTCACACTAGTTGTTCGTTTATTATCCATTCGATGCTTTCTGCATATATATACATGCATGCATGATTATTTAAAATCGTCAGAATTTTAAAATCAATCTTGTTCACATGAATAACTTGTTTAGAACACTCGCTTTAAATGTCATGATTAAATGTCTTTATTTGTGCTTGTATTAAATGCATGCGTTGTGGCTTCGATCTCTCTCCTCGATTTTTTTTAATTTTCAAACATTTTCCGCATTCATTAAATCAGTACTTTGTTAGTTTATGCATGATTAGGATCACCTAATAACTAGGATTAATCATGCATGGCCCGATGATGATAGAGGGCATCCATTTTAGTCAAGATTAAACGATTAATTCTGTTAATCCGTCTCGAACAGTCCCGGCCAGTCTTGACCCGTCCCGACCCAACGAAAGAACTAAAGCGGTGATTCCTTTAAGGGCCCCCTTTTTACTCGTTTTCTTAATATAATTTTCAAACACCTCTTTTTACCGGTAACCTTTTTAGGATAAGACTCGGGTGCCTAACACCTTCCCGAGTCCATAATACGACCCCGAACCGTAGTTCTTGGGTTTAGACCCTTTTCGTACCTTAATTTTTATTTTATTTTCTTTTCTTTTTCGGACCTTAGGTTTCCCCAAACCTTAGAAAAAAAAGGTAGCGACTTCATTACATTATGAGAGACAATCCATTTTATCTCTCATCCGTCCCAATCGTGACGCAAAAACGGGTGTGAGACTAATTAATAAATTTAGCAAAATAATTGTTTTTGTTCTATAATTATTTCATTAAAGTATTATAGGTGGAAGTAATGATTAGTGTTGTGGTTGTTAATATTTGGGCCGAATTTCAAATAAAAAAGGCGTTGGTTACCCGAAAAAAAGAAAAGAATGTCTTTGCGTCTTGGAAAAAAAGGATTGAGTTTACCGAGTGTTATCAGAACTGGACCGGACAGGCCGGTCCGTTCAGTTCAATCGGGATTTTTCATCTTTTCGGTCCGATTCAGCTATTGGACTGAAAATGCATGTGACCATGGTTCGACCAAACGAACCGGCCGATTTTTTACGAACCGGTGAACCGGTCGGTTCTCTATCAACCCGGCTGGTTCAACATGAAACGACGCCGTTTTGATGTTTTATTTTTTTATTATGAAAATTTTGATTGGTCGGTTCAAAACGGCGTCGTTTTGGGAAAAACTAAAACAACGCCATTTTGTGTTTTTTTATTTTTTTCCTTTTTGTAAATTTTGATGGGCCGGCTCATGCTTGAGGCCCATCAGAATTTAAAAACTAGCCGGTTCAATCCGGTTTAATCCGGTTCAATCATCTGAGAATCTCCGGTTTAATGTGTGAACGGTTCCGGACAGACCAGCAACTACAATCCGGTCGAACCCAGTTCAACCAGGTTGAACCACCAAATTATCATTTCCGATTCGCTGTCCGGTCCGGTTCTGATAACACTGAGTTTACCAATTTGCGCTAATTAAGCTTTTCCATTGCGTGTGTTATACACGCGCCACGCTTATCGCTTATCGCATAACGCAGACAGAGTAACTTACCAAATGGACGGAATTTTGGGAACGAAAATCAGAAAGAGCACAACGCGCACAGAAGAAACATCGAAAGAAGCGGCGATGGAAGCGAGTGAGAAGAGCGAGTGAGCAATTTTAAATTTCCCAGGAAAGTAAGAAACCCCAAACCCTTATTTCCCAATTCTGGATTCATCAATTTATCAAACGCGCCAATTTCCTCAACTCTTCTTTGATTGGATTTGATTTTGGCGGAGCTCTGAATTAACAAGGTAGCTCTTTGTCTCACTCTCAAATTGCCATCAATGGAATACCAATTTAAAATTTACTCATTTATTGTTGTCTTCTTTATCAATTGTAAACGTAATTGGTTTTGGTTTTGGTTTTGGACTTGGAACTAGAGGTCTGTACTGCAATGCTAGGTGTATGTCTGCATGTCTGCTTGTATCAAATATACTGATTTGTTGATTCTTTATATTTGGAGCAAGTTCTACTGTGAAGTAGTTTGGCATGAATTGGTTCCTAATAAACTGCAAGAATAGTTCCTGCTAAATTATTGTGCATTTCTTTCAGTCCAACTGTTTAACTTATACTCCCTCTATCCTCCAAAAAATACTCCCAAATCCAACTGTTTAACTTATACTCCCTCTATCCTCCAAAAAAATACTCCCAAACCACTTTTTCTTCTCCTTGAATATTTGTTATTTTCATCGTTTCCAATGTATTGGAAAATAAAGATTAATGTTGATTGATTATATTTACTAGGCTAAACATACATTGAAAACATAAATTAATTATTTCCTTAATTCCCGTGAAAGTGGCTTGGGTGTCATTTATTTGAGGACGGAGGGAGTAATATTTTAGGATGTAGAAAGTAAGATGTGGTAAAAGATCGTATTGTGATTGTTTCCTGCCAAAAATCATAACTTTGGTGGGGATTTGCTGACAGGGGACTTTGATATTGAGAGCAGGGGAGTATGTGTTGTTGTTGGGAGTTTATGGAAGCTTCATTGGCTTGCATCAAAGAAACAGAAAGCACCAAACTTGACCAATTGGAACATCTGTAACAGGTATACTTTCCTTCGTTTGCTTGTATTGTGCATGTCTGTCTTTGCTTTTGAGTTAATTTTTTTGTTTTGGAACTGAAAACTTGACCAATTGGAACTGAAAGCTTCATTGGCGATGTTGTTTAATTTTTTTGTTTTGAGTTAATATTTTGTGCTCAGTTGCTTTTCATTTTACATTATTGATACTAGGAAGAAGATTTCATCTGACTGAGCATTGCAAGTTCCTTATCACCATATTCGTGTTTAATCAAGTTCAACTGGCATCTACTAACCACACCATAGCCGTTAGCTGACATGAAAGAGTAATGAATAAATATTGTGGTTGCTTTTGACTTTACTGTGCAAGCAGGTTTTATAGATGCTTTGTTGAATGGTCTCCTTCAACTACATTGCATTATGTGTTCTACGTTCATATCATTTACAAACTTTTGTTTTTCTTTAGGCACCATTTTAAACAGTCAAATTGAAAAAAGTTTGTATTCTTCATGGAAATAGATGATAGTAATGATGGCTGAGAGTCAACTTGAGACTGATGATATGGTCAGCACTCTAGACAGTTCAACTGTTGGTGATGCAATGGGTGAAAATGTGATTGATTCTGTAGATGAAGTCCCTCGTCGACAAGCTGGAGTTTCAGATACTATGAAACAGGCTGTTGCTGCGGTTGAAGGAGATGCTGACTTTGAGCCATCCAATGGCATTGAATTCGAATCACATGAAGCAGCATACTCATTTTATCAAGAATATGCGAAATCTATGGGGTTCACCACTTCAATAAAAAACAGTAGGCGGTCAAAGAAGTCAAAAGAATTTATTGATGCCAAGTTTGCATGTTCTAGATATGGAGTTACGCCAGAATCTGGGAGTGGTAGAGGTAGACGAGCCTGTGTGAAGAAAACAGACTGCAAAGCCAGCATGCATGTGAAGAGAAGACCAGATGGCAAGTGGATAATCCATGAATTTATTAAGGAACATAATCACCAGCTTTTACCTGCTCTGGCGTATCACTTTAGAATTCAGAGGAATGTGAAATTAGCTGAAAAGAACAACATTGACATATTACATGCTGTTAGTGAACGGACAAGGAAGATGTTTGTTGAGATGTCGAGAAAGTCTGGTAGTTATCAAAGTGTTGGACTTGGATGGAGTGATGTGAATGCTCAGTTTGAGAAAGGTCGCCACTTAGCTCTAGATGAGGGAGATGGCCAAGTTTTACTCGAGTATTTCAACCGTATCAAAAAGGAAAATCCCAACTTTTTCTATGCTATAGACTTGAATGAAGAGCAGCACCTTAGAAATTTATTCTGGGTTGACGCTAAAAGCCGGAGTGATTATGCCAGCTTTAATGATGTCATTTCTTTCGACACCTTCTATGTAAAGTATCATGAGAAATTGCCATTTGCCCCTTTTGTTGGGGTAAACCATCACTGTCAGCCTATGTTGCTTGGATGTGCATTTGTTGCCGATGAGTCTAAATCAACTTTTGTCTGGTTAATGAAAACATGGCTCAGAGCTATGGGTGGGCAAGCTCCTAATGTTATAGTCACTGATACAGACAAAGCATTGAAGGCAGCCGTTGAAGAAGTCTTTCCAAATACCCGTCATTGTTTTTCTCTTTGGCATATATTAGAGAAGATCCCTGAAACTCTTCCTCATGTAATCAAAAGGCATGAGAATTTTTTGTCAAAATTTAACAAGTGCATTTTTAAATCATGGACAGATGACGAATTTGATATGAGGTGGTGGAAAATGGTCACTCGATTTGAGCTTCAGAATGAGGAATGGATTCAGTCATTGTATGAAGATCGCAAAAAGTGGGTGCCTACATATGTGGGTGACACTTTCCTAGCTGGAATTTCTGCAACTCAGCGCTCTGAAAGTATGAACTCCTTCTTTGATAAATACATCCATAGGAAAATCACTCTAAAAGAGTTCATGAAACAGTATGGAGCAATACTACAAAATAGGTTTGAAGAGGAAGCCATAGCAGATTTTGATACTTTACACAAACAGCCTGCCTTAAAATCCCCTTCTCCATGGGAAAAGCAAATGTCAACGGTTTACACACATGCGATATTTAAGAAATTTCAAGTTGAAGTTCTGGGTGTTGTTGGCTGCCATCCTAAAAAGGAAAATGAAGATGGAACAACTGTTACATTTAGAGTTCATGATTGTGAAAAGCATGAATGTTTTCCGGTAACTTGGAACCAGAGAAACTTAGAGGTGTGTTGCCTCTGCCATTTATTTGAATACAAGGGTTTTCTTTGTAGGCATGCGTTGATTGTACTCCAAATGTGTGGTCTTTCAATCATTCCACCTCATTATATTTTGAAAAGGTGGACAAAAGATGCAAAATCCAGGCAATCAATGGTTGGAAGAATGCAGCAAGCTCAGAATAGGGTGCAACGCTATAATGACATATGCAAGCTAGCCATTGAAATGAGTCAAGAAGGATCATTTTCTGAAGAGAGTTATAATATTGCTCTTCGGACGTTGGTGGAATCTCTGAAAAATTGTGTGAATGTAAATAACTCTAACAACAGTGCTGCAGAGTCTCGTATCCAAACTTTGTCGGAAGAAGAAAACCAAGGAAGCCTTTCTACAAAACCAGTTAAAAAGAAGAATCCAGTTCGGAAAAGAAAGGTAACTTTTGGACGGCTGATAGTTTTTTGCATTTCCTATTAGATATGTTGCTGCCACTATTTACTGCTTGGAAGTAAAAATAACAATTAGCATACCATGCATCAGGTACCAACCGATTCAGATGCCATGCTTGCGGAAACACAAGATACCTTGCAGCAAATGGTTTGTTATTTTTTACTGTGCCTATTTTGTAATAGAGTCATATTTCATTGTTGGATAGCATAGCATTATGAATGATGGTCGGATTATTTATTGAACCTAAATTCTATTTATTACACCAGGAGTACCTATTAACCCTGGCTTGGCCACTGAATTTCAATATGCATTAGATGATGTTGTCTTTAATAGGTTTTTGTGCTTGTAGGAAAATATAAGTTCAGATGGGATCACTCTTAATGGTTACTATGGTGCTCAACCAAATGTACAAGTACAGGTAAATGCATCCTAATATTATTCTGTCGATAGAATAGTAGTGTTATTTCAATATTTAAAATTTTAAATTGGTTTCTCAGATGCAATTAAACTTAATGGAGCCACCTAATGATGATTATTATGCTGATCAACAGAGCATGCAGGGGCAAGTAAGTTTCTGGATTACAATTATTATTATATTTAACAAAAGCAGTTGAATGATTTGATGGATGCTGAATAGGATTTGAACTTCCAGGGACAACTGACTTCAATAGCTCCAAGCCATGATAGTTTTTTTGGGACTCAGCAAAGTATACATGGGCTGGTATGGTATTCAATAACCGCAATGAACATTAAGGAACATTGTTTCAAGTTATGTAGCTGTCCTGATATCTATTTTTTTTTTATGCAGGGACAATTTGATTTTCGAAATTCATTCAATTATAACTTGCAGGTGAGCTTTAGAGGATATACGGCAAACATCATTGTCATCCTTTTACTCATGGAACCATTTAATAGATGAATTTATGCTTTATATTTGTAATTGCAGGATGATTCTCATTTGAGGTCTTCACATTTGCACGGGAGTGCATCAAGACACGCATAAAGAAAAACCTTGGCATGATAGCTGGAACGGTTTCCTCATTCCATTGCCAACGTCTAACCTGGAGTTAAGTTTGTCAATGAGAAAGGTCGCCTTAGGAACACTCTGACAACTAATTTTCAGGAGTAAAGGAAGCATTTTCTGTTGCTAGGCTGTATATCGTAATGTCCAAATTGACGATGAAATGCATGCTCTAAGTTATTTAAGGAAAATTTCTTGGAGTTTGGATGGTAATCAACCCCAGAAAACCCCAGAAATTTAGATGATTTTAGTGGGGTTTTGGTCCTTACATCAACGTTAGAATTGTGAAATTAACGTTGTGATTCATTTTGATGTGGTACTAAAGTTGCCTAAGGATTTGAGACCAAGAGTAATGTCTGCAGAGCCCATTTTCTTGTCATGAGATGCCAAAAATGATTTTGTTGCAGGTGAGTTTTTGTTTTCTTTTATTACTTTATTATTTTTAATGCATGTGCGCATAATATATAGTTTTGGATGGCTGGAATGTGCTCGATGTCATTAGATGCGTATGTTTTTCTGAGTGATCGAGTTTGCACTTACCCATAGAACCATTTTTCAAAATTATGTATCAAGTATTTTATTAGGTTTCATATCCTATTATAATTTATTTATTTGTAGAAAAAATTATTTTGTCATACAGCTTGCTTTCACTTTGTAACTAACTTTTAAGTCATTTGATATGTGCACTCAATTTTCTCTCCGTTAGATACTAAATTGTTTCGTTACTCACTTTAACACTTGAGTCTTTAACTTTGTAATTATCTTGAATTAATGTATTTTTTACTCTATAGTTTTCTAAAAATAATTATTCTAGTCCTTCAATTTATTTTTATGTATGCGTCTCTTTATCATTTTTGCTATTAAATAAAACGCTAAAATTTTTTGATACTAAATTAAAAAAATGAAAATAAATTATAAAAAAAATCATTTTTTTAAAAAATATAAACCAAAAATTGTGTTTCAAAGATTAAAAATAACCCAAAAAAATAAAATAATTCTCACCAACTATTCTTTTTTCCTTTTTCCTTTTCATTTTAGGAGGAGGGCATGAATTCCGAGAACAAGATGATGAATCGACTGCAAGCACTGGATAAACAAACCCTAAACAAATCTAGTGAGGAGGAAGGAAGGAAGGAAGGAAAATGAGTTTTTGTTTTTAGTTTTTTAATGAAGGTGTTGTCGTTTGTTTTGTTCCAAATGGAAAAGAGGGATTGAAAAAAAAATGGAAAAAAAAGGAATAGTTGGTCATTTTTTTATGTTTTTTTTTATTTTAAAAAGAACTTATTTGTTGAATTTTCTTTATTTAATTCAAAATAACGTCACTGTATATATTTTCTTTTTTAATTATTTTGGGTTATTTTTTATTTTTTAATCAAAATTTTGGAATTTTTTAGTTAATTTTGGAATTTTTATGATTTTAATTGGTTTGTCATTATTTTTTATTTTATTTTATTTAGTATAAAATAGTTTTCATCATTTTATTTAATAGCAAAAACATTAAAGGGGCTTATGCATAAGTATTTTTCAAAATATATAGAATAGTTATTTTTAGATAATTGGAACTAAAAATGACGTTGAGTGACGACGTTAATTTATGTCCATTGAAAAATTTAGAGCTCGGGTGCTAAAGTGGGTAACGAAGAAAAAAAGCATGTACAAACTTGAGTAACAAAGGAAAAATAGAGCTGAAATGTCAAACGATTTAAAAAGTCGGGTGCCAATTTAAGAGTAAGAAAAAAAGAAAAAAAGTTAGATACTAAAATAAAATAAAATATTACTAGCTTATTCTAAAATCATTCTCGAAGAACCATCTACAATTTAGTTTAGCTCCATGTTAACACAAACCACTTTGACATTTGGGAAAAAATGGATCAAATTTTAAATAATTTGATTATTTTGCTCCAAAAAAAATTAGTTAAATTTTATGAATGATTTAAAATTTAAGTTAACTCCATGATATTAATGGCAAATCAATCAAAACTTCCTAAATATATTTATTAACTTGAACAATTTTGTAAAATACTTAATAAATATTCTATAGATGTAATTTTTTCATATTAAAAAAATTATAAAGGGTAGAAATATACAAAAAAAAAAATTAATATAGTAGTATGCTTGGTTTCACTCATTGATTTGAGTACAAAATCTCTTTGGGATCTTTAAGATAAATGAAGGAGAATCAATCTATGCAATGGTTATAAGGTTCTAAAACTTTATTAATATATATCATTTTTAAATTCGTCCACACCTATGATAAAATACCAACACACCATAAGTGACCAGTCAATAGTCTTTATCCTAAAATAATATATTAATTTTTAATTTAGGTTATGAATAATTAATTTGTACAATTATAATACTAATGTTTTCTTTGTAACCTAATTTTCTGATTTTATCTGTTAATTTTAACTGGGTTTATTATTTTATTTTTTTAGTGAAGTGACCATTAAATACTAATATTTTCCTTGTTATCTAATTTTGTGGTTTTGTCCGTTAACTCTAACAGAGTTAACTTTTATTGGAGTGACCATTAAATATGTAATTAGGATTATCATGGCTTGATGTGGGGAAAAATATGGAAGCGACTTTTTTTAATAAATTGTCAGCATACTACAACATGGCCCCTAGAATGGGGAAATAATGGGTGGCACTACATCATGCCGAATTGCCGATGAAAAGAAGAGGGGAGATTTAAAAAATAAGGGTCGGTATAACATTTACTATCGAGTTGATTTCTCGAAAAATATGTTTGACATATACTTTTTAATCGTTCGATTCACTAAATTAATATTTAATAAAGTATTAAATACTTAATTGGTATAGTATTACTAAGTAAGTCACTTTAGCCCTAGTAAGTCAGTAAAAAGTTAAGAGAAGGAGAGGAGAATTATAAAAAAAAAACATTTTGAGTAAAAGATAATTATCAATTTAAATCGGGTTAATGATATTAGTGATCTCTGTACTTGAATTACCTTATTAATTTCGTCCCTTTATCTTTTTTTGTCCCAATTTGGTCCCTCTATTACTTAAAATATATTAATTTGGCCTCTTTCCCTAACGTTGTGCAAACGTGGCCGTTAACTATGCAGACGTAACATTTTTATATTATTTTTACTGACGTGTCATTCCAGTCAGTTGCCATATCACCATTTACAAAAAATAAAATTAAGGATTAAGAAATAAAATTCGAAGAAGAAATAAAAAATTCAAGAAAATGTTTAAAATTTCTTTAAAAAGTTCAGAAAAAATAATATTTCAAAATAATTCAAGAAATAAGAAAATAATGTTTATAAAAAAAATAAGAAAATAATTTGAGTAAAAGAGAATTTATCGATTTAAACCCGCTGATTGTTTGAATAGTTCGCACAATTGTCAAAANAAAAAAAAAAAAAAAAAAAGCACAATTGGCAAAAAATTTAAAAAATAAATTGTTTGGTACTAAACTGAGAATAAGAGCATTCTTTGGTGGCCAAATGTACTTTTATTCCGTTTCCTCCGTCTCCGGGTATTATTTTTAAGCCCCAGAAAAGTAAGGAAAACACAACAGTCACAGACTCACAAGTCACAGGTCTTTCTTGTCCGGAGCTACACAGTCGACGGCACCCGATTCCCGTCGACTCAGCAACGCAGTAAAGAGAGGATTTTTATGTTTTGTTGCCTTCTCTTCAAACCCGCCGAGGTAATCTTATCAAACCCACTTTTCCAAACATATGTATTTTTCATAAGAAATTATGTGATTGAATATGTGAATTTGTATGTGAAAACACTTTAGTGTTCTGATATAGCCACAAGTGTTTGCTATAATTACTTTGATTTGCTAATTTGGAATGAGAAATGAGTTTGCTTTTAGTGGCTTCGGTGAAGTTCTCAGTTGTATAGATCATTGCTGTCTAAATTTTGAGTAAACGGTCCATCTTTGTAACTTGAATTGCTTCCCTTGCTAAGCAGATTGTCTATGTCTGGTTTGTGTCTCCGTCATCGTGGCAAATATCTATTCTGTTTGGCTTTTGAGAAAATTTTAGCACTAATTTGACTTGCCACCCTATGACAATGTCCAAGTTATAATACACTACTTCCCCCAAATTCTTCTATTCTCTAAACCATTTCTCTACATGAACACCCATGCATCAATATCTGAGGGATTGCGTATGGTTGGTATCACTGTATATGTGTTTGTTATCTTCATTTTCTAGGTTAAATTAACACAGTGACTAGCGACATTAGAGCATTAAGGAGGTTGGTAATTGGTGTGGGTAATCAAATCGTCTATCTTATAATCTAAAGAACATCTCCTTTGAGGAAACTAGGCTAAGATTTAAAACAGACTTTGACTGTGAATAAGGAGGCTTTTGGAGCTGCAAACTGGGGTGTGTGGTGTTTCATATCGTACATGCAGCTGAGGCTTTTATTTATGTTTTCTCTAAGCAGCAATTTAATGTGGCGAATGACTTTTTTTGTGGTCCAAGCCTACTTTTAGTGCAATGTATTAAGATTTGCACGTTGACATGTGCTTTTAAGCTGATGTGCCTTAGAATGTATGTGGATTTGATGCCACTGAATTTCTATAGCAGTTTTTATGTTTTTTGATGAAGTACTAGCCTATTAATAAACAAAAGGAAATATTTCTCTACATGGTAACCCCCAGTCTCACATTCTCTTAATTGTTATCCTAACTATTATTCCCTGCTAATTTCTTACATTATTCAGGTATCATGGTTGGGGTGGTCTTTTCCTTCCACTAGTTCATATCTTTCTCATGGAGATAGATCTTGAACAGCCCTCACACGAGCAAGAGACATTAGATGTTTCATCAAGTACACATTTTGAGATCGTGGATAAGGCAGATGGATTGAACCTTGCTGAAGAGGATTTAAATTCAAACATGCATGAACATGGAACAGAAGCCATTGTATCAGATACAAATGAAGGCAAATTCACTGCTGGCGATCAGGTGGGTGTGATTGCAGTGGGAGCTGATACTGTTTGTAAAGGTGCAATCCTTGAGCCCTGTAATGGATTAAAATTTGAAACGAAGGAGGCTGCATATTCTTTCTATCGGGAATATGCTCGATCTGTGGGATTTGGCATCACAATAAAAGCCAGTCGCCGTTCCAAAAGATCAGGAAAATTTATTGATGTCAAAATTGCTTGTTCTAGATTTGGAAACAGGCGTGAGTCAAATGCAACAGTCAGTTCACGAACATGCCTAAAGACGGATTGCAAAGCTGGCATGCACATGAAGAGGACACAGGATGAAAAATGGATTATATGTGGTTTCGTGAAGGAGCATAATCATGAGATTTGTCCTGATGATGTTTACAGTACTACACGGGGACAGAACAAGCAGCCTGGTGTAGTTGCATGCCAAAAGAAAGGTCTGCAGCTTGCTTTAGATGAGGATAATGTGCAACTTTTGCTTGAGCAATTTATGTGCATGCAGTCTGAGAACCCTAACTTCTTTTATGCAATAGATCTGGATAATGAAAAACGAATGAGAAATGTCTTCTGGGTTGATGCAAAAGGTAGGCGTGATTACAGTAGTTTCTGTGATGTTGTCTTCTTTGAGACATTTTATGTTAGGAGCAATTATAGGATTCCTTGTGTGCCTATTATTGGGGTTAATCATCACTTCCAGTTTTTGTTACTTGGGTGTGCATTGATTGGAGAGAAGACCGTATCAACTTTTTCGTGGTTAATGCGCACATGGCTCAGGGCAGTGGGTGGACAAGCTCCTAAAGTAATTATTACTGACCAAGACAAATTCCTGAGTGAAGCTGTAGCCAATGTGTTCCCTGATACACGTCATTGCTATTGTTTATGGCATATATTCAATAAGATGGATGAATGTCTGTCTTTTATTATTAATGAGAATGAACATTTCATGGAAAAATTCAACAAATGCATTCATCAGTCCTGGACAGAGGATGAGTTTGAAAAGAGATGGTGGAAAATGGTTGATAAATTTGAGCTAAGAGAGGATGAGTGGGTTCACTCGTTGTATGAAGATCGTGAAAAGTGGGTGCCGACTTATATGCGAAATACATTTTTAGCTGGAATGTGTACAGTCGATCGATCTGGAAGTATTGCCTCATT
>NBIL01150262.1:5301-19896 GCA_002752925.1 Viola pubescens var. scabriuscula | reverse complement strand
TTTGACAAGTATATA
Source organism: Viola pubescens var. scabriuscula (assembly GCA_002752925.1). NCBI lineage: Eukaryota > Viridiplantae > Streptophyta > Magnoliopsida > Malpighiales > Violaceae > Viola > Viola pubescens. The sequence goes on along the minus strand of NBIL01150262.1, from coordinate 19,881 downwards.
CATAAGGAGGCTACATTGAAGGAATTTATGGAACAATATAAAACATTTTTGCAATATAGGCTTGAATTGGAAGCTGAAGCTAAAGCTGATTTTGAAACACAAAACAAGCATGCCGCACTAAGATCTCTCTCAGCTTTTGAGAAACAAATGTCGACCATATACACTGATGCCGTATTTAAGAAATTTCAGGTTGAGGTCCTAGGTGCAGTTTCATGTCACCTGCAAAAGGAAAGTGAAAACGGGACAACTCTTTATTTCCGGGTTGATGATTTTGAAGAGCGCCAGAAATTTCTTGTATCCTGGAATGAATCTACATTCAATATTTGCTGTTTATGTCGTTCGTTTGAGTACAGAGGTTTGCTCTGCAAACATGCAATCCTTGTTCTTCAGATGTCAAGTGTTTCTAGAATCCCCTCCCCCTATATATTGAAGCGCTGGACGAAAGATGCAAAGATTAGTAAAACTGTCACCGAGCTGTCAAGCAGTCCTCATTACAGGTTACACCGTTTCAATGATTTATGTAAACAAGCCATGAAATTGGGTGAAGAGGGTTCTCTGTCTGAAGAAGCTTATGCTATTGCTTTCAAGGCATTAGAAGAAGCTTTGGAAAATTGTGTAGGTGTTAACAATGTTAGGAGTGTTTCTGAGTCCAACGCATTGGATGGTCATGGTTTTCTTGGAATTGAAGATAAGGGCAGGAACAATGTGAGGAAATCATGTAAAAGAAAGAAAATTCAGAAGAGAGAGAAGGTATCCTGAGCTTTGTTGATTGAAGTTTGGATGTGAAGACTGTTTTTAGCTGCTGGAAATTATACAGTTCTTGAGGTACATTTCAACTTTTGTATTGTAGGCACATTCTGATTCAGAGGGAATACAGTGTGTCTTGCATGAGAGCTGCCAGCAGATGGTTCGTTCTTTTTAAAACTAATGTCTTGCAATTGTTTACTTGGATAAGTAAGACGCCTTATGTACATCTCATGCTATTACATCATTACTGTTGTTTTTTAATGTAGGAACCAATGAGCTCAAGAGCACTGGCCATCAATAATTGTTACTTTCCACAGCAGGACATGCAAGAAATGGTTTGTGGCTACAAGTTACTGACACAGGAAATTTGTCACAATGGAGTTCGTTGCAGTATTAGTTTTAATGTTAATCTTTGACAATTGACATTCCACAATTTTGCACAGGGTCTGGGCTCTAGGGCAGCCACTCTTGATGTTTACTACAATTCTCATGTATGGAGTCTCATGGTCTTAACTTGATATTCGCCAAGAAATTCTAAAAATGAAGTTAGCAACTTAGTATTCTTGTCTATTCATGACAGGGACAATCAAGCTCCCTCTCGCCAATCCGTGAAGATTATTATGGTGCTCAACATGGTTTATCAGGTCTGGTAAGTGTTAACACATACTGACCTAGCAATTTTGCATAGTATTTTGCGGACCGTACTGTGTGTATTTCTGAGTTTGGACATTGTCATTTCATGTAAAGGGACAGATACCATCAATGCCTTCACAGGTCGGACAGTATGGGGGACAACAATTGAGCATGCAAGGCCTGGTATTATTTATTATTTCTATAAAGCAATTCAATTTTAAGGGTAAAATAAGTAGTGACAGGTTGCTGGTTGCAGGGCCAACTTGCCTTCAGATCACCAGCCATGCAAGTTTGTTTCGACGTACATGATAGTTTGCAAGATCTGGTATGCAATATTTTGTTTCAACATCCATGAAGCTATTATTTTTGTAACTGGATTTGTATTATTTACCCTTCCCTAAGTTTCTGAAAAAGGATGCAACAATGGGATGATTACTGGTGCAGGAACAGCCTGTCAGTTCGACGCAATTCCAGGGTATTGCATCGAAGCAACTTCATGATAAGGGACTTCGTGGATATGTCGAATAGCAGAATTACCTACATTTTCTCAGGGACAGCAGATGAAGGCTGTTTTTTGTTTTTGTTTTTTGGTATAGAAAAGTTCAGGTGAGGTCAGGACCTTTTAAGGCTTCTCCACTTTCCATAGATGAACATACCAATTGACTCTTATGCTGAAAGCTTTAATACATCAAGAATTCATCAACATCAATTTTATATATTTTTATTGTGAAATTCTTTGTTATTTAGTATCATACTATCAAAGCACGCAGCTATTTTTTTCTTTCTTTTTGGATAAACGGGGAGATTTGAACTTACGTTCATCTCTTATCAGTAAGACAACAACTTATCAGTAAGACAACAACGATGAGAGTTGTCCATTATCAGCACTCAGATAGCTAAGGGTCTTTTTCTTGTACTGTTTGTTAGGGTATTTGAAGGGGAAAGAATAATACTAATAAGATAACTATAATTGGAATGCTTCTTTTCGGATAAACGGGGAGATTTGAACTTACGTTCATCTCTTATTAATATCTTTGTTATCAGTAAGATAACAACGGATGAGAGTTGTCCATTATCAGCACTCAGATAGTTAAGGGTCTTTTTCTTGTACTGTTTGTTAGGGTATTTGAAGGGGAAAGAATAATACTAATAAGATAACTATAATTGGAATGCTGGAGTTTGCCAGTTTGGTTTGCTCGAGTACAAGGAGGTAGACCCTATAAACCATGAGCTCTGCAAATTCCATTGCCATGTCTGCCTGACTTCCAAATTTCCAATACAACCGCAGCTCGTCTTCTACTAGGAAAGCTCATGTAGCTCATCTAAATCGCGACCATGGTGGTTGATCATTGAGATCTTTTCCTTAATTTACACCACAATCCATTCTTGGTATGAATCGTCGCGCCCGTAACTAGTTCCACGGACTCTGGAGACCCTTTCAACTCCACTTCAAACTTCTGTAACAGCATTGTCAATGCTACTGTTGACTCCATGAGTGCAAATTGGTCACCAACACATTTTCTTGGCCCTCCACCAAAGGGTAAGAACGCAAAGTCCGATACAATCTGATATTCACAACCATTACCGTAAGCTTTTACTGTTAAGAGTTGCAAGACCAGACATTATGATGTGAAACCATAAAATCAAGTAACCAAGATACCTCATTTGGATATAATGCTCCTGGGCTTCGAGTTGGATCAAAACCATTCCATCCTTCAACGTCTTCATTATTCCTTTGCACTAAAAACCTTTCCGGTTCAAAATCATCTGGGCGGTCCCAAAAATACGGGGATCTATGGAGATTGTAAACCTGAATGAACATACATAAATTACTTTTTTTTCTCTTTTTTCTTTCCAGTGAACAATATCGATGATAAATACCTTAACCAGACACGAGGGCGGATTTCAGAAAGATGAAATCCCAGTTAGAAAGAACATTCCATGAAAGAAACAACAGAAATGCTCTATACTCACAGAAATAAAGATATCAGTCCCAGCAGGAATGGCATAACCATCTTTGTTTCCCTTATATCCACCTGTGCAGCACAGGTATCACAGCAGATGTACTCATCACTTGTACAATTTACAAAGCAAAGAAAAAGTACACAAAGCACAAAATTTCAATTAAAGAGCCAGAGTGTAATGGTTAGAGAATAGCTAGTCAAATACTAGTCATCATTCCGTAACAATGTCAATAACAACTGATTGTACAAGGATGTAGAATCTGTCTCGTGCACATGGGTGGCACACGTTCAATATAGAAGTATCTACGGAAACTGAATCAATTAGCCAAAATACATGCAGGTTCACGATACAAAAGAATGTACAATCTGGATTTTTCTTTCTTTAGAATTAAATTCTCACAACCTAGTCAACCTTCAGTCCATCAAGGATAAAATCAAAGAGCTAAATTCAGTCACTACATAATTAGACAAGAGGGACCATAAATATAATATTCTGCAGTGGTGTTGTGATCAGTTTTGAGTGTTAACAGCAAGAATACCTGGTAGAACATCTGATTTGATGGATCGTCTGATTAGCAATGGAGGCTGAGGATACAAACGAAGAGATTCTACCACAATATGTCTTATGTATCTGAAAGCATGGGAAAAACAGAACACATGATTATATTGGAGCTACAAGAAAAACTAAAGACGAGGCATTTGAATGATACTTCATAATACATGTGGTATCTTTCCCTTCAAAAAAGAAAAAGAAAAGGACAAGACATTTTATTTTTCAGTTCAGAAGAAACAGCTAATCAATCGAAACATCCGTTTCTTGGTGCATTAATTTCAAACCATTTACTGGGATCTTATCTAACAGCTTAATCTTTTGGGTGAAATGGTTCTCTAACATTGGTGTCAAAGCTTCTATGACCAAGTGGTCGGGAGTTCAAATCCTACTACACCATTTTTATAATCAAATTTAATTTCAGCAAGTGGAGAGTCTATGCAAGTTCCGAGTCCAAAGGGTTTCCGCTAGAGGGACTCAGTTAGTGGAGTAATATATACCTATTTCCTGGGGCCTCACACATCCCACTTAAGCTTTTGGGTGTGGAATGGTTCTTTAACATTCGTCCAGTCCCATCAAGACTACTTGAGGCCACAGTCAGCCCAGTACTAGACATTGACTTGGTGATTCTTTAAGCTTAGTTCCTAAGTTCTACACAAGTTTTACCAATAGGTGCTGTCATCAAGCAACATTGCAACTACAGAATTCAAGTCATAATGTCATTGATGAAACACTGAATAAAAAAACGTGTTGAGGACTTATACTCTCTTTCCCGTGTGGTGGGTGTGTATGTGTGTGAATGTGTACGTGTATGTGTATGTGTACGTCTAGGTGTATGTGTATGTCTCAAGTTCATCAGACATCAAGGGGGGCTACCGAGCAAGAAATTACTTAAGAGTTCAAGCAGATTGAAAAGAAACATTGGAGTGGGTGAAAGAGAACCAAAGTGATAACAACTGATAAGCATCACAGTTGCTTGTAGAATGTTTTGCTTCATTGCAGAACTTCTTGTAGGGAGCACTCCTATCTAGCCAACCACAGCTAATTTGGGGTTAAGGCTTAATTGATTTGAGAGCGTTCACTCAACAACGGTAGTTCTTCATTTTTCATGAATGCATATAGGCATTGGAAATATTTATACAGGAAACTGCACTCAAGTTCCTTTGAAACAGAACTACCAATGAATGTAAGCAACAAAGGAATAATGACCAGGGGACGTACTCTAATTTTTTTAGGGACTCAAAGTTTGGCTTCCCCTGGCCAAGCACTGCATCGATCTCTGCCTGCGCTTTCTTCATTTTGGAGGGATTCTGTGATTTCAGATGCAATATACATCAGATGGACAGCTTTGTAGGATGGAGCATAATATAGAACTTACTGATAATCAGAACATGAGGACACTTTAAATTAGTCAGGGTGCATTAAAAAGATTGGTAATGAGAAACATACTTGTGCAAGAAGGTAAGTAGCCCAAGTGAGAACAGCAGCAGTAGTTTCATGTCCAGCAATAAGCATTGTCATCAGGTCATCTCTTAGCTGTTGAAACAAAAACCAGATGAACCATGACTATATGCATCAAGGCATCCCATGTTAAGTTCCACGCACACAAAAAACATATCAACTTAAAATTAGAATGCACATCAGATTATAATTACAAAACAACTGTAAAGGTTGACAGAAGTCTCTCATGACAGAACAGTTTCCAAGACTAAGGCATTAAAGGTACACCAACCTAGCCAACTTCACGGGCGTGGAGAAAATGCATAATAAGCAGTGCAGAGGCACAAAATATAGCTAATTTGTTAGCCAGAAAAAAGAAAAGAGAAGAAATATTTGTTTGTTGAGGAATAAAAGTAGGAAACAAGCAGATACTTCACCTGACGGTCATCAACATCAGATCCCCGCATGTCAACAAGAAATCTCAAAAGACTAGCATCCTGCAAGCTTCATAGTTACAATGCCACATATCAGAACGGTTTAGAAAGCCTCAGCATTGTAACCATTGATAATTTATTTTGTCAAATAAATGCAATGTGGAAAATATGTATACCACCTTTAGATTTTCATAGTCTCTTTGCTGAAGTTTCTCAACATCTGTTTCCTGTAGAAATGTAATACAAAGATCAAATTGCAGGCATTGGTTTCCAGTGTTTCCATATGGTTTTTACATCAACAATAAGTAACTCAGCTTCACAAATTTCAGGGAGCTCATACAGGCGAAGAACAACTATCATCCCACTTTTCCTGAAATGCAAGTTAGACTCACATCTTTCGAAGGTGAGGCTGTCAAAGTGAGATAACTTTATGAACCTTCACATCTTTCAAAGGTAAGGCCCTTCAACCCCTTATAGTTTAATCCTCTTCTATATTCTCATTCCACAGTTCTTATTTCTAGTTTAAGATTATGGCAAACAAGTAGGGACCTAATATAGGGAATAGAGACTCCATGTAGAGTGAGACTCAAATTTTGCTGTTAATTACAGGATAGTTCATCTTCTAAGAAAGAAGTGATGCCTTTTTTCTTTATGAGGTAGAAACATACTACACAGAATCAATTTCCTTCATGTTTTGCACTTCAAAACAATACACTGATTGTGATACTACAACCAAGCCACTGCCCAGTACTTACTTTGCTCCTTTTTGAGGTTATGCTGGTTGTTATGGGGTTTGGGAGGTTATGAAGTGAACTTGGCGAACAACTCAACAAAGAATCTCAGACTTTTCCTTACCATTGGACTAATGCCTAATTCCCCACTGCCACTAGATGAAGCAACAAAATTGCAGAAAGAGCTATTACAATAAAAGCAGATACCATGTAAGAACATATGATCATTTATCATGCTACCAAGAAAGTTGCCGATGTTACTATCTCTTATTCTTTTCCTTCCCTGGTTCTACATCAAGCAATTACGGGCTACCAAACCCAAATAAGTGTCGCCAGAATAACTCAGAACCAAACTCGGGGTATTTATTGCCCGGTTAATTATCTTTGATAAAATAATAGGATTCCCCTGAGAGATGTCTTTAATAAAATTATCGAAAAGGATCAGGGTTAACTCTTTCTCACAACTAAAACTGATCGAAAAATGCAATTTAGATCCTGAAGATGCACTCATTCTTAGTAAAAACAATAAACCAAAAAACCAATAACTTCAAGTCTAAAACTGCTATCTAATGAAAAATCTTTACGTGATTGGTTGTTGAAGACATGTTGTCAGAAAATTTCTCTCACCTGCCTGGTCTCTTTTGCATTTCTTATGAGTCCATCAAGGCAGTCATTGATAACCTTGAGGTCATTACGGAACTTCCTTTGCCTAGGAACAAGCCACCTTGCCAAAGGAAATTTCCAGTAAGGAATGTAGAAAGTTGATCGATGCTCGGCTTCAAAAAGAGTACCATATACTGCCTGCATATCCAACATCAAAGAAAAATCATCATACTGTAATTTAGAAGGAACATACACACATACATATATATAAAAATGTTCTGCAATCTGTAAGAGCAACTAACAATTTGGTGTAACATCAGTCAATACTAGCAGAACAATGAAAAAGAAATCTGAATTATCAAAACTCAGTTTGTTAGCCAGAGTGTGAAGTGACAATGTTGGACACAGGTGACAACAAAATAAATAAAAACACAGCAAGTATGTGCACCTAACCTTAATCACAGGTGATTCCGTTGTAACCGAACCAAAGTCATAGTTGAAGACACCAAGCCCAATGATATCAAGAGCTAAACTTGAAAACTCTGCTTCAAGATCCAATTCAATTTCCTTCCCGGCAGTAGAACCATCTCCTTGTAGAAGTTGCTCAAATTTCAATATAGATCTTTCTGAACAATTGGTAAATACATTGACCATGGCTTCCAAGTACAAGGAATGAAATCCAGGAGCAATTACTGCATAAACCCAAAGACGAAGCTCCAATAATAAATAACCATGGTGCATTAGATCACAAAAGACAAAGCTTAAATAAATAAGAATCAACAATCATATGCAAGAATGAGGAATCCACATCCTTTTGGTTGAGTTGAGTGATCTAAACACACATTCTGCTCTCTAGATGTGAAAAATCACAAAACATTGGTGCAGTACTTCTAAATAATAGTTCAAAACAACAAGTAGAAGTAAAAGAAATTCTGTTCACCCTAAAGATACAGAGCCTAGTTTAAGAAGCAAAAGAACTACTGCACAAAGGACATTAAGAAATGAAGCTTAATACTGTACATTGAGAATATCAGAACCCAAGGGAGGCCACAAACTTTAGATAGATAATTTGTATGACACTTCACCTACGCTGCTTAACCTTCTAGTTTATGTGACATTGTGAGGTTTGGTGAGTGATGAAAAATGAATAAGTGAACCACCAGTTTTATGGAACTGTAAACACAAACACGTGTGTATAACTGTGGGCAGCCAGAGGGAAGGCTGACAGTGGGTATGAGTATAAAAGTTGGGTAAGCTAAGCCAACTATTCTCTGGAAGAAACCTCCAGTTTCTAGGGTTTCGCTCCTGGGGTGTTATTCGACTGTAAGTTATGATGCAACTTAGAAGACTGAAGGTCATTTTCCACTTTCCAGAGAACTTGCTGGATAAAAAAAAGACATCACCCTAACCTATCTAAACTTGTGCCAAGGAGCTGGCTGGGCTGTCAAGTGTCAAGGCACGACAAGACATTGTGATTTCCTACCGAAGAAGATGTCGATATGAGTACATTTACAAATGCAGGGGGGGGGGGATAAAAATAAATTTCAGAAAACAAAATGCAATGTCTACAGAGAAACTAGAGTTGTTTTGCATGGCGAATGAGCTGCAGCTCAAATGGCATCCCGATCAAATTCCTATCAACCACTACCCGAATCAAAAAAGAGAAACAGTTGCTTCTCATAGAAGGCAAAAGGGAGAAGAACAGGAATGCATAGAGCTTTCCTATAAAAGGACAACAGCTGAGCATGAGTTATAATCCTAGATAATATATTGTAAATCATCAATCAGTTAGAATACAACAACAACTGAGCTGAAAAGACCCAAAATATGATAAATAAGTCACTGACCTCTTCTCCTTTGCTTCCAGGTGACAAGGTCTGCAGGTATAAGTCCTTTACCCATTATTGGCTCTAGGATATCAGCAAGAACTCCCTGATCAAAATACCAAAATCTTATATGACTGAGAAGAAAAAAGAATACTGGAGAAGTACACAATAGGATAAAGTTAGAGTAAGTAAAGAGAAGGATCTCAAGTTGGGTATTGAAAAATCTAAAAAAATTGAACCACTAAAGCTTTTTATTGTTCAAATAACTGAACCAATAATTTGAAAATGCATTCAGATGCCCCTGAAGTGCTCCAAATCAAATATTCAAGTCAACAAGCAAAGCATGAGAGGTACCTTATCATAAGAAAATGCATTCTCGCGAAGAATATGTCGTGTAATGATGGGGTCTGATACAACAACAAATGATTTTGGTCCGAAAGCAAGTTTATACACGGATCCATGCTGCCCACAGTGAGCACTTTCGATAATTAGAAATGAGCATCAAAGTGGAAGAATCACCTTGTAAAAAAAAAAAAAAAATAGTGACAAGGAGAGGAACTCGATACCTCTATGAACCAATCATATAGCGCAAAAAAGAGAGGGCGGGCGAATAAATCAGACACTGCACCTTCAGCTATGGGCATAGAGCCCAGGTTTCCCCCACTTAAGAAATTGGTTAGCAGGTTGCTTGCATTGTCCAAGAGATTTCTTGTTTTTTGCTCATCAGTATTGGTGGACTGGCATCTATGAAACACACAAGGAGTTAACTGAATTACATAGAAATAATGTAATTGATAAAGATTCAATTACAAAAATGCAAATGTTTAACCAGCTGCACAGAGCAACCAAACATAAATTTGGAGTTTGGAGGTTCAAAATATCAATTCCAGATACTAATAACAAGGACCCAATTTCATTCTCTCTAAACTACGCAAGCGCACAAGCCAAACAAGACAGAAACAGAGAAGCCCGTGTCTTTCTTTATCCAGTATTTTGAAGAATAAAATTAGAAGACCAAGAAAAAAGAAAAAGAAAGTTAGGATGAGGAAAGCACCTTATAAAAGGAGACCGCTTTGGCTTAGAATGGAGAAGAAGATGGTAATTAGAAGGGATTTTTGAAGCACTAATGTGGCCATTGTCTTTTCGGTGAAAGTAGTTTCCTTTTCCCTCAACGGCAGGGAAGGAGAGGGAGAGGTGGAGGGGGAAAGCTGCAAGTACCATTGTTTTCTTTTTTCTATTTTCTTTCTTTTATTCGTTCGTTCTTATAACATTACTCTTTGTTTTCATGTTATTTCAAACCTTAAGATTAGAAAAGAAAAAGAACATGTAATATTTATAATTAATCACATATACGTCATGTATTATTATTTACTTCAGTAAATTAATGATCTCTCGACATTTCCCCCACAAGAATTAATTAAATTATAATTAATAGCCCATCCATTTTCCCAACAAAAAAAAGAAAGAAGAAGAAGAAGAAAGAAATCCGATGTGCTGGATTTTGGAGAAAGATCATTTCTTATTCGTTCTTCTGTAGCTTTGTGTGCATTTGCTCTTTACTGCACTGTTTTGTTCTCAAGTTTTGATTTGAAATTTTTTCAAAATCTATTTCACCAACATTTTTCAAACTGAAATATTTTCTGATTAGAAAACAAAAAATTTCAATTGGAAAAAAATTCTAATTAGAAAACAAAAAATTTCAATTGGAAAATATTTTCTAAAAAAAAATTTTTAGTCCAACCAATAACAATCCATTTCTCAACGGCCCTAATGTCTTTTTTTTTTTTAGATAAATAAATTAAATAGTAGTCATTTTAAATTTATTAAAGATCAAATATATATATATGATTAATATATTCATATCTAAATTCAAAAACACAAGCCATTTAGGGGCTATTTAATTTTTGGAAAAATTTTCCAATTGTGTTTCACAACAACATTTTCCAGTTTTCCAATTCGAAAATAGTTTTTCAGAATTAACACTACAAATTTAGAAAATTCTGGAAACGTCATATTTGAAGTTTTCCAAATTTTCTCTTCTCCCACTCAACTGATCCATATTATTAATCTAAAAAAGAAACATTATTATTTTAGACATGTATACCCTCGTAATTTTGATATGTTAAATCTATTCATGTTAAAGATCAAATATAAATATAATAATTTCATTCATGAAAATAAAATACATATAAAATAGTCTTGGATTATTTGTTACAAGACGTGAATACTACAAGTTTGAACATTCAAAACATACTTAATTTAACTTGTTACTTTTTCATATTCTAACAATTATTATAATTTAGCATATCAAAATTACGAGGGTAGACATGTCTAAAATAACAATGTTTCTTGTTTAGATTAGCAATATGGATCAGTTGAGCCGGAGAAAACCAAAAAAAAATTTTTTTTGGAGAATTTGGAAAACTTCAAATTTTTAGCATATCAAAATTACGAGGGTAGACATGTCTAAAATAACAATGTTTCTTTTTTAAATTAACAATATGGATCGGTTGAGCGGGAGAAGAAATTTTTATTTTGGAAAACTTCAAATATGGCGTTTTCAGAATTTTCTAAATTTGTAGTGTTAATTTTGAAAAACTAAAATTTTCAGAAAATTTTCCAAAATGGAAAATGTTGTTGTGAAACGCATTTTGGAAAATTTTCCAATAGTTTTCCAAAAATTAAACAACCCCTAAATGGCTTGTGCTTTTGAATTTAGACATGAATATATTAACCATATTTATATTTGATCTTTAACAAACTTAAAATGGGCTACTATTTAGTTTATTAATCTAAAAAAAAAAGACATTAGCATTATTTTTTTAATTAAAATCAAATTGATTTAACAAAAGTAAGGCTGCGTTTACTTACGGAGATATCTCTGTTTGGAGATATTTCTGTTTGGAGATAATTTTGGAAATATTTCTGTTTTCTAAAAATTTATTTCACAGCTACAGTACGTTTTTTGTTTTCCAATTTTCATTTTACAGCCATAGAAAACTCGAATTCGTATTCGGTAACAACTATTTCTTCATTTTTTGAAATACGGAAACCAGCATAACAATATTTTCAAAATTGGAAATATTTCTAAAATATCTCCGTAAGTAAACAGCCCCTAATGGTTTTCGTTTTTCAAAAAAGGAAGAAATAGTTGTTATCGAATACGATTTCGAGTTTTCTATAGCTGGAAAACAGAAAATGTACTGTAGCTGCGAAATAGAATTTTAGAAAACATAAATTTTTTCAAAATTTTCTAGAAATAGAAAATTTTAAAAAACAGAAATATCTCCAAACAGAAATATTTTCGTAAGTAAACGTAGATTCTTTTTTCAATTTTGTAGTGGCGCCCATTTTTTCAATTTCCTTCGTTGGATAAACAGTCTTACGTGGATGACGTAACATAAATAAATTCGGACAAACAACAGCCTTACAGCAAAAAGTTTGGCAAGTGAGTCCCCCGTCTAAAAAAAAACATTATTGTCTTAAATTAAATTACATATTATAATTTTTTAGGCTACTTTTTATTTAATTTTACTAATTTACTCTATTTATCAAGAAAATAATTAGTGAAGTAGTAAAGTATGAAAGTTATAATAAGACAAGAAGGATAGTAGTAGTAAATATAAATTTAAAATCTATAAAAAATAAGGTTGCTAAACCAAGACTCAACTCGGTTCGATTGGAAAATCCGACAACCATTCACCATACCAAGTTTAAAAATCCTAAAAATTCTCATTTTTTGTATTTTAAGAATTTGGTCTACCTAGTACCCGGACCCTAATTAATTATAAAAATGTTAAATATGAGATTCGAACTCATATTAAGTATTTTGGTCAATGATTGCCTGTCGAGAAATCAAAAATAGTTGTAAAGATGGATATAAAAACGGGGTAGAATACAACTTATCACTGTCCACAATGGACTTGTAAGAGGATCATCCACAGAGACCTCTAGGGAAATGTAGTTCTTGGTTTGACTTCCTCGTCACTGGAGTTGATTGGTTGATTATGAAACTAAGACAAAAAGATAACAATTAAGCAATTAAAATAATCTTGGTCAAAGGCTTGGTCAAGATCAAATAGCTTGATTAAAAAATTCAAAGGGTGGAAAACTCCTAGTAAGGGCAATTTGAGAGCTCTTGTTCTTATGCTTCGATCACTGATTCAAGAGTGTTTATCTCTACATCCATAGTACTGCTATAGAGTGAAAGGTGCTCCTGTCCATTCCTGCTTTCACTCCTCTTCTAATTACCTGGCGGGTGCTCGTATTCCTAGTAATCCTAACCAAAGAACACCTTGCTTGTTAAAGGATTTATTCTTTTGGCTGCTGTCTTGAATGGTTGTACCTCTTCAATGGTTTAGGGGAAGACAGTACCTAACCCAAGCGACCTCCCAATCGAGGCCCTAGGTTGTCAATCTGGTCTGGATTACACCACTCATTTCCTACTAGCCTTCGCGAGACTAACTGTCTATTTCGCCTATCCAGTTTCGCTCGTCCCCTTCTAGACTAACTACAACTCTCCTCTACTAAATTTAAGAGTGATCAATTCTAAATTCTAACAAGTAAACGGTTTGTTAAATCAGAAAATAAGATGATTACGGATGGAGAGATTATAATGAACATTTAGATATCACGAAGCATAAGAACATGACTCAACAACTCTTACCAAGAATCGGTGTTTAGCTAGACATATTCATAGAGGAAAAATGGGAAATTAATTGCATAAAGAAATTCAATCTGTAAAATCCAAACTAGAAATTAACAGAGCAAGTTTTGATGATGATCTCCGTCCCAGAGAAGAGAGAGTCCCCATGTAAAAAGGATTCCTTGCTTAAATCCTTCACAGGTTCCTAATTCTACTCTATCTCTTTCAAAATTCAAAATTTAAAATTCAAATTTGGGAGATAAAATATTGTTCTGTTGTTCAATCGAAGGAGATCCATTCCGGATTCTTGCTGATAATATGCAATGTTGTAAATCCTTCGATTTTGGTTTCAATCGCAACTGTCAGCCCAAATCTCTAAACTCAATCCCGTCTCTATCTTGGCTATCTTTGTCAAGTCTGGGGCCAAGATAGTCTGATTGTTTGTTTTGTGCTCTTGAAATTTATTTTCTCCTCTGCAACTACCTCCATATAATTATTTGCACAAGTAGGGAAAATCCACTACCTAATTCACAAGTAATAAGACAGTAAAACATGAGAAATAAATGCTCAACCAATCAACAAAACCATAATTACTACACCAACACTATATTTGTGATATTAATTGATAACATATAATATAAATATAAGATAAAAGGAAAGCTACATAAAAAACCCTATATTTTACAAATGTTCCACTTAACCTTTTATAGTCTAAAAGCTTGTAATATAAACCGTATAGTTTTCTAAAAATTATAATTTAAACTTTTCTAGTGGTTAAATAATTCAAAATAAATGGTAAAATAATTTTAAAAAAAAATATATGCATATTTTAGGAAAAATGTAACAAGTATATGAGAGCTCACTACACACAAAAAAATTGGGGAAAAAAGAACAATTTTTAAAATATTTAAAAAGGAGTAAATTAAAAAACAAATTGTCAATAAAATTTATTTTATTTTTTCATTATATTAAGTTATACCACATTAGTTACATTTTTTTCCAAATTT
>NBIL01150245.1:0-13898 GCA_002752925.1 Viola pubescens var. scabriuscula | reverse complement strand
ATATGTCAGGATAAGCCACTACATTTGTATCATATATCAGGATAAGCCACTACATTTGTAATTGAGCCAAATAAGCCATTGCATTTATCCATTTGATCTACATTAGCCACTCATTCTTAAAAATAGTTAGTACCTGGTTTGGATACATCATAAGACTATGCTTATATGGTATATTTTTTAAAAATTACATGGCATAAAAACCATGCCCAACACTCATTTTTGCAATTGGAAAATAAAAAGTTGGATCAAAATATTCAAAAATAAAAAATCGTGCGAGATCAAAATAATATTCATTTTTCTAGCGATAAAACATCGAGTAAGATCAAAATAATAAACCACTATTTTTGTGCACTCAATTTTATTTATTTATTTAGTTTTTCTGACATGTCGATTTTTTATATTTTTATTTTTAAATTTAATTTCTAAGTTAGCATAACCGCTTTTTTTTTAGATGCCAAACAAGGTATAACTATTTTTAGGAAAGAGTGGCTAATGTAGATCAAGTGAATAAATGCAGTGGCTTATTTGGCTCAATTACAAATGTAGTGGCTTATTTGTCTCAATTACAAATGTAGTGGCTTATCCTGACATATGATACAAATGCAGGGGTGAATTTGACCCTTTTTCCATTTTATAACAATTAAGGTAATGATTTATTACCATTTTTAATGTGTTTTTAGCCAAATTTTCTCAATCACTTTATTAATTACGTTCAATCAACACTAATTTTGATTCCCAATGATTGGATGCTTATTTTGTATAAATTCATCATCTATTTTACCCTCTTATGATGATGATACTGCTGATATTGGGTGTATTCTCTTCCTTTTTGTAGAAACTAGACAAAAGAATCAAAGAAGAAGAAAAGGAACTGAAACGCCAAGAAAATTAGAGCAAAAATTAGAACTTGAACCAGAAGCAGAAGTGGCACTAGAAAAATCAATCCAGACAAGTGCCATTCCAAAAATTCCTGCCCAGAAGGAACAGCAGGTAATCCCTTTACCCTTTCTAGAAAGGTCTGAAAAGGCCAAGAAGGTAAGGGAAGAGAAGGCCATTCTATAATTTTTTTGAAAAGTAGTTATTAATGTTCCTTTAATTGATATGATTTCTCAAGTACCCAAGTATGCTAAATTTCTTAAAGAATTATGCACTAACAAAAGAAAGCTTGCAGGTATAGAGAGGATCACTCTAAATGAGAATGTTTCAGTTATTTTTCAGAAAAAGCTACCTAATAAGTGCAAAGATGGAGGGACTTTTGTCATTACTTGCAAAATTGGTGACCAGAGCATAGAGAAAGCACTGTGCAACTTGGGGGCTGGGATTAATGTTATGTCACTGACTATTTTTAAAACTTTGAATATTGGTGAATTGAAAGAAACAAGGGTTGTAATTCACTAGCGGACAAATCTGTAATTTATTCTGTAGGAGTCATTGAGGATGTGTTAGTCCAAGTGAATGATTTTGTCTTTCCAATTGACTTTTATACTGTAGACATGGACAACGAGCATTCAACAAAATCTACCGAGGTGCTGCTAGGAAGACCCTTCTTGAGGACAACAAGGGCAAAGATTGATGTATTTGGCGGATGTTTGACATAAGAATTTGGCGGTGAAATTATTACGTTTAAAATGTATGATGCCATTAGATTTCCCAATGACATTCATAGTGTTAATTTCTTAGATATTATTGATCCAGATATTGATGATATATATATGAACTTAATGCTGCTGATCCCTTCGATTATGTTCTTAACAGAAGCATTGACTAGCCAAAAATGGTAGAAATGGAGAAAAATTTAGAAATCAGCGAAGAAATCAAAGAAGCTGTGTTTGAGCTTGATGTTTTTAAACCTTGTACTGATGTTCCTAAGATTTTAGAACTGCCAAAAACTCATAACAGGCTTATCTTTTCAGTTTTGCAGGCACTAGAATTGGAGCTGGAAACCTTGCCAGATCACCTGAAGTACTCTTTCCTAGGCCTAGGAAAGAGCCTACTGACAAACGCCTTGTCAGGGTCTCGGTCAAATATAAAATTTATATCAATCTACTACTAGGAACAAATTAATGTAGCTAGTTGTAAAAGGTTCAATCCACAGGGAAGGAGTGGTACTAATCTTCACAATAACTTGAAATTAGTAAGAATAACACTTAAGTGCAAAAAGGGGGTTTTGTGCGGGAAAATCATAAAAGTGGTAAATCGACCTTGGTCAAGCACGGAAGTATTCTTGATCAAGGAAGAGAGTTGATGAAGTGGTAAAACATATATGAGATAGATTCCTGGTAGAGGCTTAATAGCTAAGAGTTATGAGATACAATCATTGACGCAAAAATGTTCATATTTAATCCACAGAGTTGCTATAGAATCAAGAGACCTCTTGACTCCTATCTTCCCTCCTTTATCAACATCACCCTAGGGCCATATGCACGTAGGAATGGTGATGCCTTACCAGTCCAGCACCTTGCTGGTTAAAGGGTTTACGGGACTGGTAGATAGAACTCTAGACTAGTTTCCACGAGCGTCAACCTAGTCTGGTTCTAATTGACCTTTTCCCCTACCGTTCACAATCGCTTGCAATTGCGTAGGAGTCTACTTCAATCCTCTTGGCCGATAATCCAGAACCAAGGGAAATCACAGCAGCAAAGACTAAGAAATTCTAGATTGGCCAAATCCAAAACTAATTAGAAAATACTTTAAGGTTAAGTGCGAAATCAATCAAATGCAGATTTAAAGATTTATTAAAATCAATTTGGTCTCATGTAAAACTCAAACTCAAGCTTAGATGCCTCTACTAAGAACAGGAAAACTTAGCCACTCATATGCACAATAGAAAGCAAAACAAATCCTTTATTAAAATGATGAAAAATCCTCCGTCACCGGAGGAGCAAGGTGTGTAAAACTAAAACAGAGAATGCAATGAAAACTAAGAGTTCTTTATCGCTCGATGCCCCCTCCCTTCTCAAAACCCTAGGAAGAGTTCAAATAGTCCTCTCTTCCTAGAATTTAGCTAAGGTGATCCCAAAATTAAAGCTAAAAGATTGTATCTTAAAGTGTATCAAAAACTCTCCTCCTCACAAAAGAATAAAAGGAAACAAATGGATGAGACGCGTCTCAATCAGCCCATGATCAACGTTTCATCGTTAAGGCATGATCAAATCAATTGTCGACGTCTCAATCCGCTATCTGCTCCTTGAGTTTCTCCATTGGTGAAGGATTGATCAAGACAAGATCTGTCTTGATCAAGAGAGGTCAGTTTATGTCCTTGGTCAAGATCAGGTCTTTTCTCGTACCCAAGTTGGCTTGGTCCATAAATGCTCTTCTCTTGTCTTTATTTCGCTCCTTTCTGCTCCATCCCATTCTCAAGGTGTTTTCTGTAATAATCAGAGAATATCTACTAGAAACAGTAGATTATTATGCCAAAAACACATAAAAACTAGTGGTAAAACCACTACATTTTAAGCTCAATCAAACTCCCCACACTTGAATCATGTTTGCCCTTAAACATAAAAGAAATAGAACACACAAGGAAATAAAACGTGCAAAGGAAGGAAAGAAAGAAATCAGCAACCCATAACTCCAACTCAAACTCAAATTCAATACAGAGAACAGAGATCAATTCAAATTTTTCTCAGCACATACCAAATTGACAAAGCCTGCTCAACGGCCATCAAAATCTCACTCGTCACAAGAGGATTAGGAAAATTTAACTCAAAGAACTTCAAGGAACTAGAGGAACAATAAGGAATTATGTTTACCTGTCTGATCAATCATCCAATTAACACGAGAATTGCTGACTTAAGTAGATGCGCACACAGTGGACAAAAAATAAAGCAATTAAGCACAAAATGCTGTCAAGTCATGCCTGCTAAGAGGTTCTTTTTATTTGCAAATCTTCTTTTCTTTTCCTTTTCTTCTCTTTTTCTATTTTTATTTTCTCTTGGAACAGTGTTTGTTCTTTTTAGGAAGACTAGTTCCCAAAACTTTCATCTTTGTCTAAATATTTGCTCTTTTCGTAGAGAAATAAAACATGTAAAGCTCAAGAAATGGACACCCCCGGCCTAGCTTGTTTGGCCCGGTAGTAAGGGGTTAGCTAGATGCACTTCGGGGAGTTTCTCCTATAAAGGGGTGATAGTGCCAAAGCACCAACACCGTGTATCCCCGTTGGTTCCAGGAAGTGTCCTCACAAACATGCAAAGAAAAAAAACTCTCAAGTAGTACAAAATTTAAGACTGGCAATTCATGTGCCCTTGGACTGTTTGATCAAGACAGAAGTTTTCCACTCTTAGTCAAGAGGGTATTAAAGTATGTTCCTCCTAAAGTTCTTGATGCGCACCCGTCGCAAGGCGCAAATCAAGAGTTAAATTTATAAGTCAACTTATTACTAGAGCCAAAGATAGATTCGAGTATAGCGGTAAGAGGATCGATCCACAGGGAGAGAGTTGGTACTGATCTTGGTAAAGACTTGTTCAAGCGATATAAATAGAAAGGAAAAGACGATTGATTGAAAACAGCTAATTTAAAGCCGCCTTGGTAAAGAACGAAAGTATCCTTGATCAAGACAGGAGATTGATTTTGGAAAAATGATGAAATAGTGAGATGAAGTCCTGGTAGAGACTAGTCGGCTACGAGTTTTGTGATGCAATCATCGACATAATAATATTCCTCCATGCGTCACAAAGTTGCTATAGAACTTTGGTTTCCCTTGGTTCTTACTTCCCTCCTTATCAACATCACCCTTTTGGCATAAGCGCAAGATTAAGGGTTACCGGTGATGCCTTATCATTCAATCTCTTCCTAAGAAGATGATTAATTGATAGATAAATGAACTAGGAGAAGACAACTCCTGACGGTTTCCTCGGGCGTCAATCGGGCTTTCGTGAGATCAACCTATCTCTCCATCGTGTTCACAATCATTCTTGTGAGCATATGGGTGTCTACTTTCACCTTTCTTGGGTGTGGGATTACGTTATCCAAGTTCCGATTGACACTAGTATAACTCTCCTCAATATAGGTTAATTATGTCTATAAAGAGACAAGCATACATGAGATTAAATACAAAGATCGGTTGAATGTAAAGCAAAGATTGTTAAGATCGCTTCGGTCTCATAGCAAGCTCAAACTCGGGCCTCAAGTGCCTCTACCAAGAGTAAGAGAACATAGCTACTCATGTAAATGGTTGCAAACAAAATAAGAATTATAAAATATGAAAAATCCTCCGTCACCGGAGGAGCAAGTTTATTGAAAGATCCCGGCGGAACTTAAGTCCAAAAACTGATTATTGATTTAAAGTACGCCCGAAAAGAAGACTCTCCTTTTCTAAACCCTAGGAAGAGTATAAATAGTCCTCTATTCCTAGAATTTTGCTAAAAGAAAAAGGCAAGAAGATAAAATAATTCGGGAAATAAATTAAAGACATTGTTTGATAGAAACTCTCTCTTCTTCACGAAAGATTAGGGAGATAAATCAGCTGGGTCCGTCCTTGAATATCGCCTATCAGCGGGGCAGGAAGAGATCTTCTGCCGGTGAGATATCCGTGACTTGCTCAAAATATAATTGTTACGAAGATATAGGGCCAAGGCGAAGTTGCCTTGGTCAAGAGAGAGATAAGTTCCATGGTCAAGACCGTTCTGCTCCAAAATGGTCCAGAATGCTCCCAAAACGCTTCTTTTCGTTCCAACCACCTCTAAAAGTGTTTTTTGTGGAAATAAGCAAAATACCTGCTGATACCAGCATCATATTACTCAAATCATAGGAAAATTAACAGTAAAAACTGCATCATTTGTAGTTCAATCAGTTCTCAAGCTCCAAGTTGACTAGTCCTAAGACTGAAGTGAAGAGTGAGAGCTATCGGTATTGATCAAGGAACCTTGTCAAAAGAGCATGGGATTCAAATCATCAAATATCACAGTGTTCTATATGCTGAGTTGAGTTCAGAGTTGAGTCAAGTGGTTGTGATTTCTCCAGCAGACAAGATAAAAACACACAAAAATGAAAAGAAAATCATGCAAAAATTTAAAATTTAAGCTAGAACACACAATCATGCAAAAACGCAGAATCAAAACACACAAGACATAGAACAGGCACACAAAAAACACAGAAAATCCCCTCCCCACACTTAGCGGACACATTGTCCTCAATGTGTGAGAAGGAAGAGAAAGCAGGCAAAAATCATGCAAAGGAAAAATAAGAATATATACAAAGGTAAAGGAAAACCTAGGGGTAATTTACTCAGGCTCAGAGCCTGATTCCAAATTCATGTGGGAAGTAGAGGGGCCAGTGGGATCAGGTCGGTCAATCTTGGTGTGGAGCAGAAGGAGAGAATCTAGGATTGTTTGACAAACAGCGGAGATTTGGAACATCCCTTCCAGTATCGTATTGATCGCGTCATTTTGTCGCTGAAGGAGGTCCAATATTTGCTGCTCCGTTTCTTCCTTTTCTAAACGAGCCCGCTCCTCTATTCCTTTGCAACTGCACAGAGGAACAATGTCAAAAATTCCACGGTGGACACTCCCGAAGAGTGCAGCGCTGGTGGTGTTACTCCCGAGGCATAGATAACCTTGTTATCTTGGATGCGGAAGAAGCCCAAGTCATCCATTGCTTTTAAAGTGAAAACGCTTTTGACGGCGCACTCCGTCAGCTTTGCTCCGGCGTTCAGTCTGCCCGTCTGTCGCGCTAGTTTAGTGATGAGGGGACTGAGGACCAAACTCTTGTCTCTTTGATTAAAATTCTTAGCTAACCAGTAACCAAGGCTAACATGTTTCCCCTTGATCAAGCACCACAATATGAAGAGTTATGGTTCTGTCAGACGAGTGGACTTGTTGCCGTAGAAGGAGATGGTGAACATGTGGTGGAGAATTTGGAGTGCTGGGTCGCAAAGGAATGCGGAATTGGCCGGCCGGTTAGGGAAAATAGCATTAGGGTTTCCAGTGAGCTCTCTGTAAACCTTCTGGGCTGGCCAATCGTTCGGCATATCATACATAACTCTTTTGTTCCAATCGGAAGGTAGCCCATAGCTAGGAGCAAAGCCTAGCATCCGATCAAATTCGTATATGCTTAGGCCATACTGCACCCCACACAAACGGAAGTCGATCACTCTGCTCTGGTGGATGTCAGCTTCTCCCCTGCTGTCAACCAAATAATCATTGCAGAAAGAAAAAATGAAATAGAATTCCAAAATTAGCTCAAAATAGGCAGGGTTAGTGGGATAAAAGACAAGCTCCCAACCCATCTGTTTGACCATCTGTCGGGTTCGGATGTCCAAACCGAATTTGAATAAGAGCCCTTCATCTAAGACCATAGTGGGGACAATTGAAGCTTTGAGGGTGAGAAGGATTGCCGGATTCTCCCGTTCTCCATAGTGAACGTTCAACCAATATCAATGCTTAAAAGGGATATAACCTAATGCACTTAGAACATTACTCATCCTTGTAGTCTCATGACATCCTAGCTTAGAGTTTGAAATGTAATTGTAGACTCAAACATCACTGTTTTGCCCTGGATATAATTGACTACCTAGTATTCATTTCAGTTGTATTCATTTCAGCTGTGTATGAACATGTTTTATGCTGACAAAATTGTTATGAGAGTAAAGATTAGAAAAAACGTAAGTTCTGGGAGTTGGTGTGCCCAAAAAGAATAAACACTGCTCTAAAAAAAACTGAAAAACTGTCTGCAATGCAAAAGAAAAACCAAGAAAAATTTGCAAAGGCCAAAGGCCAAGGAAAACTTGAATAAATTCTGCTATGTTTGTAAATTGTAGTATAGTTCAGATTGCTTGAATTGTATGCATACTTGTATGAAAACTAGCAGCTTTTATTGTTCACGTTTTAGCAATGGTGTTTATTCCTTCAACTATTGCTCAAAATGCATAGTTAGATGTCATGATGCCATTTGGATGAGTTATGTTTAGGGTATTGATTGGTCCTTGATAGTCTGGCATGGATTTGGTGGTAGAAGTGTCTAGGTAATTCTAATGGTGAAGTATATGATTGAATGAAAATTCTAGGTTTCTGATTTTTTTTTTGTTTTTTTTTTATAGAAATGCTTGAGGGCAAGCATTAGGGCAGTGCAGATGCTTATTTTGTATAAACTCATCATCTATTTTACCCTCTTTTGATGATGATACTGCTGATATTAGGTGTATTCTCTTCCTTTTTATAGAAACTAGACAAAAGAATCAAAGAAGAAGAAAATGAACAAAAACGCCAAGAAAATAGAGGAAAAAGAAGAAAGTGGATCAAAGAGCTCAATAGCAGTGCTAGTAGCCTCTGCCCTAGGTCTAGGGGAGAGCCAGTCAGGATCACCAAGGGATCTCTTCACTAGGCTAGGATTCGGTGGGCTTGACGAGACAAAGCAATGGGGTTGGGCCGTTTGACAGGGAGCACGCATTTTTGCACAGCTGTTTCCAGAAGAGTTTGAATCCTGTAATGCTTTCTAAGAGATGAAGACATATTAGATTTTATATTTTATCTAGATTTTCTTAGGAGATAAGAACAATTGGTTTTCTATTTTATCTAGGACTCTAAGAATTTAATTTCTTCTAGACTTTTTACAGGACATAATGAAGAGATAAAATGGGTCTCTTCTCTTCCAGTTCTTCTCTATTTTTGTGACTATTTTCCTGCACTTAATTATTTTTACTCCTTCAGGATTTTAATCAATTTTTATGCAATCATTTTTCTAGTTTGATTTAGTTATGTCGTTGTCTAGCTAACTCATTCATTCCTGGTAAAGAATCTAAGAATCATGATTCCATTGTTGTGAGATCTAATTAAACTTCATTAATCCTGAATTCTGCATTTCTTCTCTTTTTGGTTTATTGTCAATTTATTCTTATTTAATTTAAGCCTCATCAACTTGAGTTTTAATCTGAATAATTATAGCTTTCTCCTAACTATTTTGGATGCTACTTTGTTAGTAGGAATCCATAGGCAAGTAGTTGAGTTCCCGACTCAATTAGAAAAAGAGAAGAATTAGGCTTATAGGGGCGAGGTGTCTCTCCCCTAGGTCTAGGGAAGGTCTCACCCTGTTTTTATCCACCACTTAAGTGAACCTTAGGATTATTAAGGAGGTTAGGGGTTCCTAATAGAGTGCCTCTTTAGGAAACTTGAGTAGGAGGAGAATAGGAAGTCTAAGTGAGTCTAACTTCTATAGCCCCCATGTGAAATTTGGTTTTAAACATCATTGCATCGATGATCAACATATGAGAATCATGACTTAGATCGAGTCTTTACTAGGAATTTTCCATCACCTGAATTCATTCATCATTCATTTATCTATTGTCTTCATTGCATTATGTTTTCATTAATTAACTACAACAAACCCCCCATACATTGGTTTCTACCATCGTTACAATTGGTCATAATAAGAAATTAGAATTGTCCATAAATCCCTATGGAACGATCCTCTTGTCACTTGATACAATATTATTCTTTTCCATTGTGATAAGTTGTATTACATTTATTTTTACGGAATCGGCAACCATCACCTAATACATTAAAAATGATAAAAATGACATTTTTTCGTAGACAGAAAAAATAATCAGGATGTTATTTTTTTTTAGGAGGGAGGAACTATACTTATAGATTAATCTCTTTTTTTTTCAGCCATGCGATTGCAAGACTTATGCAAGAATTTCAGAGGAGAAGAAGCAATATCTTTTTCTTTAAAAAAAAAGAAGCAGCAAATCTGTCGCTCTCGTCGTATAAAATGCTATGGAAGTGAAAAGTCCCAACTTCCCAACTAAAGGCGGTTTTTCTAGCCTATAGCAAGTAGGGGTGAGTTTGGATCAGCGAATCGGACCGATACAACCCGATCCGATCTGATGGATACGGGTTCGAATGGTTTTTTGGAATCCGAAAATTTTCAGATTCTGAAAGTCGGATTCCGAAAATCCGTCGGCTGTTCGAAAATTCGATTTAGGATTTTAATTCCCAATTCGGCAATTTCCAATTCCAATTCCTTCCCAACCCACTTTCTCACTCGAGATCTAATTTTCATACCTCCATCCTCCAGGCCGCCGCTTGCTCCGTTGCTCGCTCCGCTCCCTCCCTTTCCATCATCTAATTTTGCCCTGTCAGCTGTCTGTCGCTCCTATCCTCTCCGTCGCTCTCCCCCGTCGTCGGCTGTCTGTGATTGAATTTCTTGTTTGGTTTTTGAAATGTGAGGTTTTTGGTTGTGTATGATGTTTAGGCAGTGGATGAAAATTGGGTTGCATTCTTGCAGGTGAGTATGTGATGGAGTTACTTATGCTTTGATTTGATAGGGATGCCGAGATACTGATGAACCAAGAAATATTTTTTTGGCACGTACATAGAAAATAATTTTTTTTTTCAAAATTTTTTTTTCTGACAAATTTGAAAATCCGACCGAAATGATCCGATTCCAAACTTGTTGGATTGGAATCGGATTGGCTGACAAAAAATTCGATCCAAAATTATCCAAATCAGAACTTATCCGATCCGAACTCGTCGGATTCTGATCCGAAATCCGAACGCTCTCCCATAAGCAGAAGTACCCTCGTATTTCTCACTATTGGCAAAACTGCCCTCACCAACTGCTTACTTTCAACAACTAGCAGAAGTCCACCAAAAGTCAAAACCGAAACACCACAAACAAACCTCTTAAATCTCCTAAACGCCATCGTTTTGTCGTGCTGGATTACAGTTAGTATATACACAACAGAAAAAACACGAGAGAACCAGAAGAAAACACAGAGAAGAACAGCGACCATGGAGGACCCAAAAGCTTATGATGGTAGGGCGATAAGAAGAGAAGGAGTAGAAGAAGACGAAGAAGAAGCGGAGGAGGGGGAGGCGGTTGGCGGAAGGGCGAAGGGGAGAGTGAAGGGGACATGGTCGAGGGAGGAAGATGAAGTTTTGAATGATCTGGTGGCCAGGCTTGGGCCCAGGAATTGGGGGATGATTGCGAGAGGTGTTCCTGGTCGATCCGGGAAATCTTGCCGCCTTCGATGGTGTAACCAGCTCGATCCTTGTCTCAAGAAAAATCCATTTACAGGTAACCACTACCTTAACTGCTCATTCTCTCTCTTATATAATCCGTTTTGCTAGTGGTCATCTGTCGGTGGCATTGTTTTTCATTCTGTGTTCTGGAGAAATACGATGACCAATTTCTGGTGGAGAACTTAATGTAAGCGCATTTGTTGTTGGTTTTGAGCATTAGACACCAACTAGTAGGGTACATAAACATTGAACCCATCCATTGTCTAGTTATGTTAGTGGAAGTTGATGTGTGATCAATGATGTGATAACTTTGATCTTGCTTCCCCTGTTCATGTCCTTACTTCAGTGCTGTTGTTTAGTATGTGCTTGGATCGTTTGTTGTTCGTGGTTTCAGTATTCGTTGCTCGGTTTCATAACTTGTAGGCTTTCATTTTATTGCTGTTGGGTTTTCTTTTGTATTTCCGTATTCATCGTGTGTTATTTGTTGTTTTGTTCCGTTATGTGTAAACTTATGTGAAGTAATTATGGAGTTACGGATGTCAAGTAATTTGTAAAAAGCAACATATCAGAAGTATTGTTTGATTAACAAAGATAGTTTTAGGGTCTGCATAAACTTCTGAAAGGTGAATGAGATTGATAGAAAGCTTGTGAGAATAAGACTAGCAGCCTACCTCATTGTGATTGAAACATGAATCCTAATTCTTGGAAAGCGGTAGTAGCTACTCCTTTGTAGGAAAGTAAGACCGTTGTCCTTATTCATATACTATGTCACACAAAATTGGCAATTCCAAATTGCCTGAGGATTTGTAGAAGTTGAAGAAATTTGTAAATATGAAGAAAAGCTCACACTTCACTCCCTGTCTCAGTTTTCAATCCATATGCTTGTTGGAATAGACTGAATACATATATTTGAAAGGAAATGATTTTATCATGTAAGCTGGATTTTTGCACGCAGGAATGTTAGAACTCCCTTTAAGTGTCAGTTTTAGATAGGCTCCGTGAAATCGGTTTATTCACAGGTCTTCATAGTTCATCTGACATTGCTGTAGAGTACTGATCCTAACTTTGTTGTCTAATGTGTATTATTAATGTGAGGTTTAATCATGGTAACATCGACCTGCAGGAAACCTTTGAACATTAAGGTCGAAAGGTTGGACATTTAGCACAAAATAAATCCTTATATTGGATGATTTGTTTTCTTAAGCATTTCTTGAATGGTAATTCATTCTTTATTTGCACATGAACAAATAATGCGAATCTCTAACTATCTATTATGATGTCGACTGTTGAGTTCCTAGCAAAGAGTCTCTTTTCCATTATGATTCTGAAATCATTCAATAATAACATTTTAAGGTCTTTCCTATTTTTCACTATTTCTGTTTGCCTCTGAATCTTTGGGATTTCTATACTCCTTACATACCTTGTGTAGTTGTACAATTTTGTATCTAGTAACCAAATGGAGCATGTTCGAGTAATGAGAAGACACTTGACCTGGAAAGACACTAAAAGATAGGACAATCTCCTGTTGGATGACACATTTTAGTCCTTAATATATCTATACTACTACATGAGCACAAATATAACATGAAATAGTAGTATATATATGATTAATAGTGCCAGCAAAAATATATATATACTACTATTTCATGTTATGTTTGCTGGCACTATTAATCATAAATGTTTTATGTCATGTCCATTGTTGCAGAAGAGGAGGATCAAATTATAATTTCAGAACACAAAAAGCATGGAAACAAGTGGGCGGTAATTGCGAGGCTCCTGCCTGGCAGAACAGATAATTCCATTAAGAATCATTGGAATTCTACTCTGAGGCGCAGGGGGATAGAGCTAGGGTCATGTATGCCAGAAACCACTAGAATAATTGAATCTGGTGACCGTAACAGAACAAAGGTATTGTCTCAGAAAACTGTATCAGTTTGTGATATCAATGCCGTCAAGCCCCCAGAAGATGTCATAGTGGATGATGGACCCTGTCAACATGCAGAAAAACATCAATCTGATGATGTTTCTCAACCAAGTGAAGCTCAGGTTGTGGCTGTTCCAAAACCTTGTCCTACCCTTCCTTGTCCTGTGGCACGTGTTAGTGCATTTAGGGTGTATAATCCAACCACTGCTTTTAATCTGGGATCTGGCTCTACAAATACAATTTCAATGAATGGCCCCTTGGTTCAAGCTCCAAAAACAGATTCTTTTTTTTGTAAATTCCTCAATGGTGTTCACGTAGATCCCATGGTACCCTTGCAATGTGGATATGGTTGTTGTTCAACGCCAAGTGGTGGCCATTGTCAGAGCTCGTTGTTGGGGCCTGAGTTTGTCGAATATGATGAACCTCTCCATTTCCCAAGTCAAGAACTAATCTCGATAGCTACGGATTTGAACAATATTGCTTGGATTAAGAGTGGGCTTGAGAATAAGAGCCATGGAACACCAGATAATTCTGTAAGCAATAGACTGTCTCATGGGGCTGCTGCTGGGTCTCAAGTCGGAATGTCAGAACTGAGTTTAAGGAATGTCCCTATACATTTTGAGGGATGGAACAAAATGATGGCAGGTGTGACAGATGCTTCATCAACACAGATACCACTGGCGCCTTTTGTTATACGAGCTGAAGTGGGAAGCTTAAGTTGAACATGTAGCCGACTTCTTTTTTATGACAGTGCATAGCGAGAGAATAGTATACAATCAAGTATGTGCAGTTGGGAGCGTATCATTTTGCGGAGTATGGTTTTGTTAAGAGGCTTTCTTTCCTGGCGAAAAGGTGACATTGTTCTGGTTAGATGATGCACTCACCGGTATGTTTTCAAAGAATGTTTCAGAAATCATTCCAATTTTTCCATGATTATACAATCAACTATAATTACTTGCAAAGATTTCACTTCGTATTGATGGAAAATCCATCCCATTCTGTACATGAGAATTCTC
>NBIL01150238.1:0-20023 GCA_002752925.1 Viola pubescens var. scabriuscula | reverse complement strand
GAGTAAATTAAATCAGGAGAGTTATCATTTTCAATGTACGATAATACTAACGAGATTAATTTCTTGCTCAGAATTGACTAAAAAAATACCTCTATATATGAATTGTTTTATTTCCATTAATAAAAAAGCAAAATTCCTCCAAAATGCAAATAAAATGTTCATTACTTTTATGCCAATGTTAATATTTTAGTGTGTTTAGTCTTAGTATTATTTGACATTTGAAGCTAGTTGGCAACTTTCCATCAATGGCTACAATTTCACCAATTGTAATGATGAAAGGCTTGTTGGCTGTGGAAAAAAAGTTTATGGAACGCGATCAGTGGCAGGATAGCGGTTGAGGGGTAAAATCCAACATAGGCCTGCGACTTAATTTTTCTTTTTTCGAAAAGCCCACGACTTAAGTTTACGTCTTTAATTCAAGATTTGAATTCGAGCGCTTAGTACGAAGTAAACTATACTGAAAGAATTATTTATCCTAGTTTCTAAATTAACTACATTTTGAATTTGAAAATGTAATGCGATAAAAAATACAAAAAGAAAATTATCTTAAATTAAGATTGAATATTATCTTAAATTAAGATCGAATAATATTCAAATTAAAATAGTCTTCCTTTTTTTAAAAAGAGTGAAAAATTATATAATTTTTTTTCTTGTTTAGGGTCGTTTTCTTCTATTAGATCACAAATCCACTTTGGTTGTGTGGTGGTTGAAGTGACTCCCAAATCCAAAAAACGTCCACAACTAAAATAACTCTTCTTTAAAAAGAAGTTGTTGTTGGTTCTTTAAATGTAATTCGTAAAAAGAAAAAAATAGTGATGAACCGAACTTTCGAAAAGACCAAAAAAGAAATTTAATAATATATCTTTGTAATTCTAATATTATAAATGGAAAAAAACAATCATTCATGAGTTTTTGCACGAAAATAATATTCTCTTCGGCTTCTAAAGAATGACGTTTGAAAGTCAGACATAGAGATTAAGGCAACCACTGGTTGCCCTGTTCTATGACCAACGCGTCTTTCTATCTTTAACTTATTTATCATTCTGTTTGGATTTGGTTTGGAAATGGACATGGGTAATATCATAAAACACAACAGACATCACCTTTAGGAAGGTGAGAGTGTCAAGTATTTTGAACAAAAAAATTAGACGAAAACGTCATTTAAATAAAATCGGAGGGAGTATTATATTCACCATAAAACCTTAAAATATATGTTTCATAGAATGTTTGCATTATTTAATCCTAAATTGTTCTTTTGTATTCCGTATTTTAATTTAGTTTCACATTTACCTTAAATAAATATTTATTTAGGTTGGTTGGTTGGCAATTATAACTTCCTCATTTTTTCCCTAATATAGATAAGATGCAAATTAAGATTTAAACTTCCTACTCTGTTGATTTATTTATTTCAATAATTATAATTTATAAGTATACTAATATTTAGCGTGATAAATGACTTATCTATTTAAAGAAAAATAATTATGGAAGAGCTATATACTCCGATCATAATTAAACGAGATTAATATCTTAATTGGAGTCCGGAAGAACATAAATTATATATTTTTTGTTTTGTTTGAAAAGGAGCATAGATGGAAACAAAAGAATATACATTTATAAGAATAAAAAAGCTGAGCTGCCAAAAGAAAGAAGAAAGAAAAAGAAAAAGGAAAAGTAAAAAGTAGAGCAGGCAGCTCAGCTCAGCTCAGCAAGCATTTAGCACGAAGAAAGTGATAGAGAGAGAAAAAAGAGGAGAGAATTTACTAATTTAGCAAATATGAAAAACGAGTAGAAAAATAAAAGAAATGAAAAAAAGAAGAAAAAACGAGTAGAATTTATTTGAAAAAGAGTAGTATAACGAAGTACAAACAAAGGAACAGAGGCAGAGAACAGAGCAGCGCAACGCGGGCCTGACGTGTAGGCCCCATCTCAGCCACTTTGTCATCTCCCTTTCTCTTCTCCTCTCACAAATTCTCAAAAAATCCCTATCAAACCACATTTCCTCCTCTTCTTCTCCATCTCCAATCCCATTACTCCTTTTTCTTCTTCTCTCTCTTCTCATCTGAATCAGAGAGAAACAGAGAGTGAAAAACAACAACCTCTGTTTCTCTTCTGCTTTCCTCTGTTTTTTCTAAATAATGTCGGCTCCGACTCCAACTTCGCCGCCGTCCACCAACTCCACCGCTCCTCCGCCGGCAACCAGCACCACTTCTCCCCCTCCTCCAACCCCAATCGTCCCCCCACCCACCGTCTCCCCTTCTCCTCCCGCTCCCAACAACACTGCTCCGCCGCCATCTACAACCCCATCTCCGCCGGCGGCCACTTCCCCTCCTCCTACCTCGTCTTCCTCCCCACCGCCTCCTACAACTACGACGCCGTCCCCTCCACCTCCTACCACTACAACCCCATCTCCGCCTTCGACTACGCCGTCTCCTCCTTCGACTACGCCGTCTCCTCCTTCGACTACGCCGTCTCCTCCTTCTACCACTCCGTCTCCTCCTTCTACTACTCCGTCTCCTCCTTCCACATCCAGGCCTTCCCCTCCTTCGGGGAATACCCCTTCTACGCCGTCCAGAAGCCCGCCTCCGCCTCCATCTGCTGCCAGCGGCGGCGGGGGAGGGATAAACACTGGGTTAGTAGTGGGGATTGCTATTGGTGGAGTAGCGGTACTCATTTTAGTGAGTATTTTCTTTATTTGTTGCAAGAAGAAAAGAAGACGGGATGATGATGAGGCTGTCTATTATGCTCCTCAAGGACCTCAACCACCTGCTGGGGCTAAAGGTCAGATCTTTGTTGTATTTATTATTATTTTTTTATTTTTCACTTGTGGGTTTTTTTAAATGTATAATGGCGATTGAGTTTCCATTCGTTTCAATTGATTTTTCATTCTTTTTGCCTGTCTTGTCTAGGAGTCAATGAATTTCGAGCATTGATGTAAACTAAGCTTCGTTTCCTCGTTTACAAACGGGTTTTTGGGTGTTTTGTTTTTGTTTTTTATATCTGTTAGGTGATCTTTTTTTCCTCCTGTTTTCAGTATTTGGTTCTTTGTTTTTTCAGCTCTTTTTCTTTCCCAGTATTTGGTTCTTTGTTGACCGTGTTGAAGCATTGATTTTTGGAATTAAAATTGTTGTTTCCACGTTCTAAGAGTTGATGGCTGCAGCTTAATGCATGCTGTCTGTTCTTGAAGCAAAGGATTGGGTAGATGTGAAGGTGATTTTTTGGAGAGATCTGGTTGTAATTATGGGCCATGATGAAATAGCTAGTATACCTTATAGTTATTAGTTAGGAACAAGCATTGGATAGAAACTCTGCGCTGTGAGTTCAGTGGCTTATTTCTTTCATTTCTTTTGGTGATTGTCAGTTGACCAGTACGGTAACCAGCAGCAACATTGGCAACAATATGGTCCTCCGCCACCAAATAATGTTGTCGCGGCGATGCCAAAGCTAAATCCTCCACCACCTGGTTTGTCAAGGCCCCCGCATCCTCCAGCACCTCCTCCACCGCCATTCATGAGCAGCAGCGGTGGTTCTGGGTCCAACTATTCTGGGTCTGAAAACCCACTCCCACCGCCTTCTCCTGGCATTGGTTTGAGTTTCTCAAAGAGCACCTTTACATATGAAGAATTGGTTAGGGCAACTGATGGCTTCTCAAACGCCAACCTTCTTGGACAAGGTGGATTCGGGTATGTGCATAAAGGAGTCCTTCCAAATGGCAAAGAAGTTGCTATCAAGAAACTAAAAGCAGGAAGTGGGCAAGGAGAGCGAGAATTTCAGGCAGAAGTTGAGATTATCAGCCGAGTGCACCACAAACATCTTGTTTCATTGGTTGGATATTGCATCACTGGTTCAGAAAGATTACTGGTTTATGAGTTTGTTCCTAACAACACTCTGGAGTTTCACTTACATGGTACGATCAAATTTTTGGCTGCAGTGTGAAAATATTTTCTTCATTTCTTGACAGTTGAATTTCTGTTTCCCTTTTGCATGGTTGAGAGCGAATTGTTTCTGGACTTATTTTTGCCATGTTCATTTAGACTTTGAGAGTACCCTTTTAATCTAACACAGAGACTCCTTGCAGGAAAAGGGCGACCTACCATGGATTTCCCAACCAGACTGAAAATTGCTCTGGGATCTGCCAAAGGACTTGCATATCTTCATGAAGATTGTAAGTGCTGTCCTATCTTCGTTTGAGTAACCCACCCACTCAGTCTCTTGCATACAGAACACATTATTACATTTATCATTGGCCACATCTTTTCTAATTGCAGGTCATCCTAAAATCATTCATCGTGACATCAAGGCAGCTAATATACTGTTGGATTTCAAGTTTGAAGCAATGGTAATAACTTCAACCTGTTGCTTGAGTGGTTGCACTACATTGAAAGGAATGAGTTAGATTAAAATCTCAGTTCACTTTCATTCATTAGATTTGCTTTCATAGGTTCGGCTAATTTTAATTGTAAACACTTGCTACGTTCATTCTAATTCTTAGTTGGTGTTCTTTTACTCAGGTTGCAGATTTTGGACTTGCGAAATTCACTTCTGATACTAACACTCACGTCTCTACTCGCGTGATGGGAACTTTTGGGTAAGAACAGCTTTCCTCATATCCTCTCTGTATAGTATTTTAGCATTGATTTTTGACATTTCCACACTAAGCAGACAGTCAATTGGATTTCTGCTGTTTTGCACAAGTGTGTCTGATGCCCAAAATAAACTAGCTTTCCCCTTGAACAATTGTTGAAACGTTGAATTCTTAATGCTGTTTTTCTCTATTATATAGATCCCTCTGAAGTACTATTGTATTCAGAGATGTGGTTAGTTAGTTGTCTATTCCCTTGCCATTTCGGAGCTCCAGAGTTGATGGTTGCCATGAGCCTTTCAATTGATTCATAGATACTTTCTTCCAGCCTAGTTTCAGTCAGGGTTATCTAGATTGGATTAGTGAGCGTATGCAATTGCTAGAAATTCCCTTATGGTTGCTGTTAATATTTGATATGCTTACTTTCCAGGTATCTGGCTCCAGAATATGCTGCAAGTGGTAAACTGTCAGACAAGTCAGACGTTTTCTCTTTTGGGGTCATGCTTTTGGAGCTACTTACGGGACGACGACCTGTTGACTCCACTCAGACCTTCATGGAGGACAGCTTGGTAGATTGGGTAAGTTATATCTGTCAATACAGTCAGACAATTGTACCTTGTGTGAAAATACCAAGCAACATGTAAATAGATAAGCTTGTTCACACAAACAAAAGGCCTTACATATCATGGGCTGACGTGAAAACTGTATATTGTTTTACATTGTAGGCGAGGCCTTTGATGACACGGGCATTGGAAGATGGAAACTTTGATTCTTTGGTGGATCCTAAGCTGCGAAATGAGTATGAGCATAGTGAGATGGCTCGCATGCTTGCTTGTGCTGCTGCTTGTGTGCGTCATTCAGCACGGCGTCGGCCACGTATGAGTCAGGTAATTGGTTTGGCAATTAAGCTTAAATTGTCACTTTAACTTGCAAATTAGAAAGGAACTCGATCCTTGAGGTCCTGTAGACACCTATTGGTAAACTGTCCTAATTGATATATTCTACTTGTAATCATGTAGGTTGTCCGAGCATTGGAAGGAGATGTGTCTCTTTCTGATCTTAATGAAGGAATTAGACCTGGACACAGCACAGTCTACAGTTCTCATGGCAGTTCCGACTACGACACCAACCAATACAACGAGGACATGAAAAAATTCAGGAAGATGGCATTGGGAAGCCAGGAATATGGTGTCAGCAGTGAGTACAGCGGTCACAATACCAGTGAATATGGATTATACCCATCTGGCTCTAGCAGTGAAGGTCACAATACCAGAGAACTGGAGATGAGAAAGATGAAAAATAGTCAAGGTTTTAGCGGAACGAGCTTAACAGAACCCCGTGACAGCTGACCCCTCGATTTTCCTCATTTCCTGTAAAGAACCTTCCTCTTCTCTCAATTTTCTTACATTGATGAAGAATGGGCGTGTTTCAAATGTGATAATACATGCAATTTTCTTTTCGTCCCTGATTTGTTAGCTATTTGTTTTTACATTTGTATTTAGTAAAAGGCTTACTACACAAGAGAACGGCACGGTTAATTCTTTGATTCTTTTGTCCAAGTGTTGATATATACCTATTTGGTTGTTGAAATCTATTTGCCATTTTTCTTGTTACCCTTTTCTTTTTTTTCCAGCAATTTTGCTTGAATTGTGGTTTTATCAGTTACGTCATGTTCTTTTGAAGTGTGTATGACAAAAAAGCGTTGTAGTTTTGTTTCTGGGATTTCTTGCAAGAAATAGAATGTTGGTGAGTTGTGTCATGAATGGAAGAACTAGGTCCCCTATCCTAGTTGTTGAAGCACAAGGCGTTGGCACGTTCCCTAGTAGGTGTCATTTTTAATCATTAAAACCCTAAATTGTGACTACAGATTGGCACATGAACAAGTTATTAGTTCTTGTCACGTTGGAGTGAAGCTCATTTGGCATGCTTGGCACATTAGCAAAGGATTGCCTGATCAAGACCCGGCAACTTTTGTGATCTTATTTTTAAAGTCTTTTTTCATGGGCGAGACTAATCACGTTGGATCATGGTTGAGTTCCAAAGAGTGACTTGCTTTCCTAATATTTTTTCCTTCGTTCCAAGGAGTGACTCGCTCTCCCAGTGTGATTTTTTAACTCGAATCGTTTCTGATTTTTAAATTTTAAGGAGTGTTTTCACATGGGTTGGGGACTTGGAACATAATAGCACAGAATAACTGCTTTTTGGTCTACAGACTTTTTGAGCATAAAAGAAGGATAAACATTGTTGGCGTTGCACTAGCCATGTCAAGCAATCTTACTGGTCCAATGTATGAGATGTTTCAAAGTGGGTTGGCTGTCACTTGGCAAAAAGGAACTTGTGCAAATGTGCAACCACTGCAATTTGCTCTTGCCTTTTCTTTTAAATCTAGAAAGACTGACCCCACCGTCAAATCATAACGAGCCATTGTACACCTTACAAACTTTTACTCACGTGAATGACAAACGCCGCTACTAGTAGCCAGTAGGGTTTTCTATTTATATGAATGAAGTATAAAATAGGAACGAGCTTAAACGAGTTCTTTTTTTAGAAATGCAAAAAATGGCCCGGTTCTACTGTGTGGACCACAATATATGGAGTTGGTCCAATCGAGGGCTCTATATTACTATTACCAGTTTAGCCACGGTGGGTGCACTTATATATAATATAATAATCCATATATGGGTCTCAACGGAGCCCGAAACTCGCCAGCTCCTGTAGTAACCGGGTACCAAGTACTGTGACAGGACTGTAATATATGCCACATAAACTAATTCACACCGGCCGATGTGGTACTAAGTAAAACGCACATAGTACAATAAGTGCTACAACCGACACAATTACTCTCAAAATTTCATCAATACAGGCATCCAGACTAGGAGCAAAAATACAACTCTGTAATTGAGAAAGAGAAGAAAAAACCTAGATCCTACTATGATGCCTGCAGAGCAACTCTCATCAATGTGACACGAAAAAAGAATCAGTGAAAAAAAACGAAGGATAACTATAGATTGGCTAACCGGCCAGAGCCAGATCCTTTCCTCCTCCTACGCCGTTTCTGTCGAATCCGCCAAATGCTCCAGAAAAGCAAAAGGCCTGATAATAAGAGGTTTGTCAGTTCTATTAGGGTGGATGGGGGGATAATTGATCTAACAAAGTGAAGACGTTTACCAACCTGCAACAGCTAGTGCTGCGGGCACGAACCATCGACTCGCAACTAGCAATGGCACATCAAGCTGAAATAATGAAAAGTAGAGGGCACAAAGAAAA
Organism: Viola pubescens var. scabriuscula; assembly: GCA_002752925.1. Taxonomy (NCBI): domain Eukaryota; kingdom Viridiplantae; phylum Streptophyta; class Magnoliopsida; order Malpighiales; family Violaceae; genus Viola; species Viola pubescens. The sequence continues at coordinate 12,177 of NBIL01150238.1, read as the reverse complement.
AATGCATCAGTATAACTTATCAGGGTACTTAAGGAAGATTAAAAGAGATCATTTACAGCAAATGCCTTTTTTTTATTACCTCGTCTCGAGATTTTCCTGAAGCATCTTCTATGTTCTTATCACTGTACTTTGGACGTCTCCAATTCCGTACATCCAATGTTGAATTCAAGCCTCTTCCCGTATCTATAAGAGGGTGGCCAGGAAATCTTCTGTTCCGTCCTCGAACATGTAGATGGTACCCCTTAGTTCCCCATACTTCAAATCTGGAGTCCCGTCGGCAGATCAAATCTTTTCCCACAACAGCAGAATATAAAGAGAAATTAACATCAGTTCTACGAGAAGGTAGTTGACTGCTGTCTATGTCAAGGACTACATCTAGTTTAGCAGAAGCAGAGAACAGCAGTGGGTCTTTAATGTTTCCACTTGTGAAATCTAACGCTTTCTTTAAAAGCCAGTAACAGTTGGTAACCATATGGCTGCTGTCCAAACAGTTGGAGTCTCCATAAACTGCAACACGGCCTTCACCCACCTCGGTAAGGCCAAGAATTGGAGAGTCCTGCACAACGTTAATGAATACCATAAGACATTCGATGAAAATGAAAGATTATTAGGTCAACAAGAAAAATGTTCTGTATGCAGGGCGGGCACAACTGCCCAAGGCATGAATTAATCAAAAACTAGCAGTAGTTTTTCATCCAAAGTTTTTTAAGCATCCATTACTCAAAGATTCTACTGATTTCTTCAAGTGTAGAAGTGTGTGCATATTTGATGCTCCATTTTCATGACAAGATGCAAAGTACCAAACTTTAGACGTCAGACAAGGATCGATATTGGAATGGAGCGATCTTTCCAGCAAGCTACCTCAATATATTTTAGCAGTAAGAAAACACAGCAAAAACTATCAATTGAAACCTTTAGCCTTCACCTTATCTGAGCCAGAATTCAGCAACACACTCTCAGTGGCCCCACTCTCTGAGCTATCGATAAAAGGGAAACTGTGCACATATCCACTTCTTGGAAACCTCACAATATCAGTTCCAGATGCATATCGACTTTGCTCTCCATCAAGGGAAAAATCACCATTCAAAATTTTATCTCCAAAAGCTATCCCAAATGGAGCCAAAAGATCATTTAATGCTGGAATATTTGCACCGCCAGTAACAGGAGTCCACCAGCTCCGCGTGTTATCATCAAAGAATCGCATTTTCACCATAGTATCCACGTTATACCATTCAGCAAAAACAGCCAACCCCAATCCAGTACTGATAACATCATCCCTCAGTTTGTCAATCTCCTCCTGAAAATACTCATCTTCAAGATCCACAAGCAAAAGTGTCCCATATTGACGAGCATCAAAGCATGTGAAAGGAGAACCCAATGTTTCAACATAGTACCCGGCATCTCGTAACATGTTGAACATGATATGAAAATTTGTATGCAAATGATCTCCATGCCAATCAAGAATATCATTGCGAACATCCAATGAATCTCTTGGAATATATCCTGGAGGGTATTTGATACTGTGAAATTGATCCCATAGAACCCTCTTTGATCTCGGTGGAGTCGGGACCACTTTCAGTTTCAGTTGAAGTACACAGGTGCTCTTTCGAGCACTCTTTTCACCTGGAGCTGCAGGGCTGTACACAGTAAGAGTTACATTTCCCTCAATCTCACCAGAAAATTGTGCACCTTCTTCCTTAACTTGCATGTGAAGTGCTAAATAACCAGTCCAAGGCCAGATGACTTCTGAATAAGAAAAACGAATGCTTAGGATGTTTCCTTCTTCATCTGAAGGATGCCATGTAGGTGGACTTTCAACATAGCCAATTACGCCCATTCCATTCAAAATGGTAGCGTTAAACATAACTGGCATGGCACCTGCATAGAGAGGTTGACGGCAGAATGGCCAGGAATAGGGGCAATCTGTAAAATCAAGAACACTAGGGAAGATGCTTGCCCGAGGGTGGTAATTCTTTAGGATTTCATATGATTCCAACCTGACAAAGGAGCCCCACATTAGGAAGTAGAAACCTGAAATGTCTAATAAATAGAATTCATGAATCATGATTTTTCATAAATAGAATTCATAAATCATAAATAGTTGTGCCCTTCTGAAGTTGTCCTTAATTATCATATAAGAAGTTCAAACAAAAGACTGGATAAACTCATAAATAGGACATAAGTGAAAAGTCATCATGCAAAAGTGAGAGAACTAACAGATCAACTCTTCCTGCACCTTGTTCATACATATTGGGACCAGTAAGTTTAGCAGCTCCCTCAACCAGTGCTTGTTTCATGCTTGCAGGATTTAGAATGTCCTTACGACTGGTTTCAGGGATAACACTGACAAGTAGGCAAACTACACCAGCAACTACAGGACTTGCCACGCTAGTCCCTGATAAACTTTTACAGCCAGTGCTGATCTTGGACCCCATGATTTCCCGCCCATATGCAACAACATCTGGCTTCACACGGCCATAACTATTCAGGAAATATAAGCAGTTAAAATTTGCACAGCTTCAGCTGAGAACTCAAGGCATAAGGAAAATCCCAAGGAATCACAATATGAGAAAAAGAGTGGAAGTGATACTGTATATCCCAACAAAGAGCTGATTTGTTGAATGATGTCAAGTAAAAATCTACATGCAACAAATTGTGACAGATTACCCATGAGGAATCTCCCAAGTGCTCATGCCACGCGATGAAAATGGGGCTATATGGTCACTATAGTCTATGCCACCAACACCAATAACGTCACTCTGGTCTGCTGGATTGTTCAGAGTTCCATAAAGAGGGCCATCATTTCCAATTGCCGAAACCATAATGATATTATTAGCAGTTATTTCCCAGATCTGGTTAAGAAAAAAAAAGTTAGAGTAGAATTAAGGAAAATGACACTTGGCATAATAGTTACACAGACTTACAAATGAAGTTTCAGGAACAACATCAGAAATAGTACAATTGATCATTTAGCCAGCAGAGGATCCTTAAATAATAGTAAAGGAAAGCAAGACAAGCATTTAGTCCACCAAGAGTTCTTCAAAAGAAAACAAGAATCCACTTTCACAAACCATAAACTGTCTTTATTACAATCAAGTGAATTTTTGGAGCTAAAGTAGACAGGCAATTCGAGTATTACCTTTTCGACAAATGGGAGATCCAAGTAATCAGGTCCACCTATACTCAAATTGAGAACATCCATATTGGTTGCAATTGCATAATTAAATGCATCCAGGAACCACGACGTGTAAGATACCTGCAATCAGCTGAAAACGAATTTCTCATAATCTTGCCAAATTTTAAAGACTGCATAACATGAATGAAAGGAAAGTCTTTTAAGTTAAGCTTGATAGATCACTTTAAACAACAAGACAGATCTCTCCAATGTAGTAAACTCGTAGTATTTCCTTTAGCTTAGAGGTAAAAACTAAAAAGATGGCCTCAATCAATGAACATTTGTAGGTGATCCACTATGCCTTTAAGGGCTTGAGAAACACTATAACATGCATTGTAGTACGATACATTCCAACATTCGCTGTACAAGTGCTACTTCAACTCTACCAGGACAGAAAATGAGATGCAATATTTAAGCTAATAAAATATCCCAGGCCTTCAACAATCATTACCTGTGCATCTGTAAACACACGAAATGCATAAATCTCTGTGTCAGGCGCAAAGCCAAGACACTCAGCATCTTGACCAGCTATAACACCAGCAACAAAAGTCCCATGACCAAGGTTATCATTCAAAGTATCTTCATTAGTCCAGTTTGTCCGCTCCTGAAAAACCCAACACAATTTATCACATATGATATGAGTCTATGATGAATAGCAGCCACCCAATCAGTGTATCAATCCTAAAAATAAATCGTATCCAATCAAAAGACTAACAGAATCTGCATTCCCCATGACAATCAATACCTTAATGTTCCGAAAATGCGGATGATCAGCTCGAATTCCCGTATCAAAAATAGCCATTTTCACTTTAGCACCCCTGTACCCTTTTGACCAAAGACTTTCAGCTCCAAATAGTGAAGTCACCTGTGACTTCTGCAACACCAAAATAAAACAGCATAAAGATCTTAATAGCTAAATCCACTCACTATAGTGTGAATCTCAAACACATAAAAGAGGAAAAAACCTGCGCAAGAAGATTCCTTCCCCAATGAATTGAAGTATTACTGGTGTCAGCCACCGGATAACGATGATTCTCTCCTCCTTCTGCTTCTTCCTCGCTAAACGACATGGAAGTGAAAATTTTCCCAGGTCGTTTAGTCCCATTCACAAAAGCCCCACAACTACCAGCACCACCACCACTCCCCTTACCAAGCAAGCTCCTTTTATAGCTTAAATCAACATTCACATCCTTAACCATCTCCAACCTCTCAATCTCCCCAATGAGTTTCCCCTTCTCCGCCGACTCCTCTATCCCCACCACTGCAAAATCCGTGGCGTATTTCATTGCAGGATTTGTCCTCTCGACCCATTCCCAGCCGCCGGACTTGAGCCTTGACTGCAAGTATTGACGGTGGCGATCGGCCAATTGGTAGTGGGTGAAGCGAACTATGTAGTTGGTGAAATGGGTCGTCTGGTTCGTTGGGGGATTTAGGGTTAGGGTTTTGGAGGAGGGGATCAAGAAATGAAGGAGAAATAAGGAAATGAGAGAGATGAGGATGGTGGATTTGAATGGGAAACCGGTTGGGGATTGGAGGTGAAGCTGTATTGTCATGATGCAGTTGAGGTAGTTAATCGTACGTTATTGATTTGGCGGGAAAGGTTGCTCATCGGAGAATGTAAGAGAGCCGCAGGTAGTTAAAATGAATCTGGAGACGTGATGTTCGTGTCTTGATGATCTTTTTCGTTTGTTTTCTGTTGTTGTTTTACCACGTGGCCTTTCTTGATCCGGTGAGGTGGACATGACATTCAGGTCCTTTCCTATTTGAAATTTTATAGGGACCTGATTATAAATCTGTAAAACTACAAGGATGAAACTGATTGATAGTTTAATCGAAAGAAAAAGGAAAAAGGAAAAAGAAAAGAAAACGACGCGTCGTTTTACCCCTGAGCAGCGATAAAGCAGACGCTAAAGAGCTAGAGTGAAAACAAGACAGCAAACATGGCGCGAGGGCTCATCCTATCGACACAAGCCAGAGCCACAACCAATCCCTTCACAACAAAACTTCCACTCTCGCCATCTAAATGCAAAAACCTACCTTTCATATCCCATTACCTTCGTTTTTATCCAATTTCTGCACCCTCCACTCGCTTGTTTTGCTGCACATGCTCAGTATCCCAAGTAGAAGTAGAACCAATCAGCATCACCACCAATTACAGAGAATCTTTCTCCAAGCGCATGGCCATGGCTGGACTCAAGCCCCACCATCGTATTGGTCAGTTCCAAGCTCTCCACTTCTTCATTTCCTCTTTCATTTTTGGTTTTTTTATTTGCTTTTGCAGTTGTTGTTCAAAAGATGCAATTTTTGTGTTCAAAATTTCAAGTAGCACTCTGAAGTTTACTGATAGAGTTGGGATTTTTTTTGTTTGTTTTGTTTTTATTAGCTTTGGCAGTGTCTGGTGGGCCAGACAGCATGGCTCTTTGTGTGCTAACTGCTGGCTGGAAAACTGATGATTATAATGCTGTTGGAAAGAGTGATGATGGCTTTATTGATGGGCTTTTGGCCATCATTGTTGATCATGGGTTGCGTGTGGAGAGCAACGAGGAGGCACATGTTGTTTCTCGTCGAGTTTCTGACATGGGTATTGCTCAGTACTCTATGTTCACTGTTCTATGAGTTGGGTTTACGAGGTTTTTGTTGGATTAAGATGACTGATATGAGGTTTAATTAGGGATCAGATGTGAGATTGCAAGTTGTGAATGGTCTAATGGGAAGCCTAAACAGGGTCACTTGCAAGAAATGGCTAGAGAGATGAGGTTGGCTTACTTTCTTCCTTAATTTGTGGTTTAATTTGGTTTCACTATGGGTGATTGTCACACTAATATTTGTTTCACTTGTGCTTGGATTTCAGGTATCAGATATTCCAGAATGTTTGTGTTCAGCATCGGATAAATGTTCTGCTTATTGCACATCATGCAGATGATCAGGTTTTAATCATCGCTACTTACTCTTTCTCTAGCATGCAATGGTTTTGCACTATACCTGTGCGTGAAATATTAGTGTATGTAGATGGCTGTTCACAAGTCAAGATGGTAAAGAAATATGAATCTTAGTTTTATTGTGATTCATCTTCACATTTTTGGTTTTTAGAAGTATTTTGTGGTCAAAAGATTGAGAATGATTTTCAATTAAAAGCTTGTCTATGGAGAAAATTCCTATAGTAACATTCGAGCGAATGCAGGCTGAGTTGTTCATTCTCAGACTTTCCCGCAATAGTGGCGTGCTTGGACTGGCTGGCATGGCATTTACCTCACAGATGTTCCCCTCAAGTGCACATTTGTGCAGTCAAAATTCAAAAAATGAAGGAATTCTTGTAGTGCGACCACTTTTGCACTTTTCTAAAGAAGATATGTACAAGGTTAGTACAGAAGAAAAATATATCACGGGAAAATATTGATTCTTGTGTTTTGGATAAAGAATTTTTTGTTACTAGAACATATCATGCTTATAAATGATAATGCCATTATCATCTGTTTTGTGATTTTCAGATTTGTGAAGGTTCTGGCCGGGACTGGGTGGAAGACCCAACAAACCAAAGCTCCTTGTATGCTCGAAACAGGATTAGAATGTCTTTAGGAAATTTGTCATCAGGTCAGTTGTAGATTAGACCCTCTCCATGATTCAGATTTTATCTTGTTACATAATACCTCATCATTTAGTGTCAATTTTCTCTCAAACAAATGACAAAACCTCGACCCTTCTCCTTTGCATTATTAGCCATACACTAGTTGACTTTTCTTTGTGCAAGCATCGGTTAACCTTCTCACAAATATATTTCTAATTTTCAGATGTCTTTCAGTCTGAACTACAAGCTGTAATTTCTGCCTGCCGGAGAACACGTGCATACGTTGACAAAGTTTGTTCTGACTTAATAAATCAGGCCGTGACCATTATGGATGTAAGCCTGCTTTTGGATTTATATACTTTTTGAATGCCTATCTATATAATATATTAAAGCAATAATTAAGAAATTCTGTTTATATATTTTATGAGGGGTTATCATAAACGTCTGCTCTTCGTATTTCCTCTTTTATGCTGCATCGTGGGGATTGTAAATTTGTGATCACTGCTTCAACAGGAAGGGTATGCCATCATTGATGTAGGGGTTCTTAATCCAAGTAAAGTCCCAGGCATATGCCTATCGAAGTTTGTTGCATTGGTCTTGCAGGTACTACCAATTTTAAGATGTTTACAGCTTGACTATTTATGATCTAAATCTATTGGGATGTCCCTTTAAATGCTGCTATACTTGAATCTCTCAGTTTATCTCTCAAAGGCAAAGGCCAGTTAGAGGCAGTTCTTCAAAGTTGTTGTTGGACTATATTCAGACTTCCCCTTCGAAGGTGCATTTCCTTTCACTACTTCTGTACTCACATCTCTTGTTCAACTTCAATCTTTTTATCATCTTTTTTTCAAATGTCAAACGATTGTGTATTATATTTAATGATGTATACAAGCTGATTTGTTCCTTTCATGGCGGTTTAAGAACTCAATCATAAAGACAGCGAGGATTTTACTGGGTGGTTTCAATAATTGTGTCGGTCTAAAAACTCATACAAGTTCAAACTTTTAGCAATTCAAGTGCATCCACTTTATGAAATATGTGAAAAGTGCTGTCCGTTCCCCACTTTAAAAGAGGTCTACAGGTTGGACAAATGCTGAAAATATTAATATTTGCCCCCAAAAAAAAAGATCCCTGTGGTGATCATATATTTTAAAAAAGAGTAGATTTTAATAGACATTTGATGGATTTTTATCTTTGTATATATGTTCCCATATTTGTGTCCTTGGTTTACACTGAAATGACATAGCTTCAAGGAATCAGCTGTCTATATTGTTATTATGAATATATTAGATTCTTTTCTTTCTATTGTTGACAACTATTTTTGACATTCCTGTAGACCTCCCTCACTGCAGCTGGATGTTATCTTTGTCCATCCCCTGGTTCTTGTGGGACCAAGATTCTAGTCTGCTGTTCTGTTAACTGTCCATTGCCTTCAAAAATGGAATCAGTGTACAAGCAATCTATTCCAGAGGAGGAGCACGATATCCCGACGGGTCTAGAGCAAATCATTGCCGATGGAAAGTCATATTCAGATAGTTTTGTGGATGCATCCGATGCACACTTTTTAGACTCAAAATGTGACTCAGTCTTAACTGAAGCTAAGAGGCTCAATATCATCAGCGAGTCAACATATAGGGTTGTTGTTTCGCTGCAGAAGGATGAAAGCGAGCATTTCAAGCCCAAAACTGAAGATAAAGTGGACTATAAGCCGAAGAGTAAGGTTGCACCTATGAGTCCATTTTCAAGTGAACCACTACAGCCTGGGCAAGTGTGTAATTTCATGAATAGATTCTTAGTCACATGGGAAATGAGTAAGGATAATGCTGTTAGGTTAGTTCCACAGGATTCTGATTCAGACATGGGAGGCGAAAGCAAGAATCAACATTGCTCTTCTTGTGGGATTGATCATGGCATGTCTGCTGAGGTGAGGCGTATGATAGAATCTGATTGGCTCTATCTTGCCAAATTGTCGAAGTCTCCAAGTTCAGATAATTCGCAAGAAGAAAGCGTAACTAGCAAAACGGAGCAAATAGCAGAAAACAGAGAACTTAGCAGTGATTATTTGAGGTTGTCTGCAGATAGAGCCCTCCAGTTACTGAAATCCATTCCAGTTGCTGCAAGAAGAAGCTTACCTGTCCTGGTCAATTCTCAAGGATTGTTATTGAGCATCCCAGTAAGTTCATCCCTTTTTTTTCCAGCTTCCCTTTCATATTCGGACAGTTCTTATGTTTCGCTATACTTATGGGTCTCCCATTGCTTGCTGGTTTATCTAGGTGTCACATTTTAGGTTTGTTTTTGTTTTTGTTTCCTTATTTCTCCTCTCTTCTTTGTTGTTTCAGATCATTGGCTTCCAATGTTGCCCTCTATTGACGGTTTCTTGTGAATTCAAGCCAAGCGTACCGCTCGGCGGAGGCCATAACTCATTTATATAGTCTTGAAAGACTCAGGATATCCAATGTGGACACGGGTTCTGATCTGTTTTTGGAAATTAGAGTAGGTTTCACTAGTGTAAAATTTTCTGCTTTGGCAGCATATCAGCCAATTGCATTCTTAAGGCTTTATTCTTTTATTAACTGATTTGTATTTTGATAATAGTTTTATTATATACAAGTGTTTGAGGCACTCGACCACTTGTGAGACTGATTTGGAGGCATCTGATCTTTTCCTTTACCCTAATAATTATTTGGAAAATACTTCCCATACTAACAAATCTTATAAAATATCATAAAATTTTAATGGTTTTACTTTAAAATAAAAAGTAAATTAACACCGTTTTTACGGGAAGGATGGCGATCCGGCATAGGAAGTTATCAGTCTGCCCTAGCTCCCTCTTTCTTTTAGAGACTGAAAAGACGTGAACCACTGCTTCCATTGTGCATCTTTTTGTTGCTCAAGCCATGATAGGAAAGCACTATCTACCAGGCAGAAAATATTGACATAGAGGAGCTGGTACCTCACAGGGACGTATCGAAAATTCGCAATCTGAACTATTGACCATGTGCCACCCTCCACAATCAAGGCTGGGAGGAAGTCCCTCTTCAAATCTTCCTTCACTTGAGAAGCATTCTTCCCGGCGGCAAATCCCATGTAAGAGAAAAAGACGAGCAAATTAAGTGGGCCAAAGATGAGGCTATCAACTGCCACCTTAGATGCAACAAATCGCGCTGATTTTGGTTGTAGTCGAAGCTTCACCCTTATCAACCTGTCCAAGCCTTCATACCTACGCAACAAAACGAGGTTAACTTTCATTGACAGTTCTAGATACAGCATTCCAGTTAGAATCAGTGAATCACATCATTCATTTCCAAACAACCAAATGATAAGTTACAATGGATTTTAGAATACTTTGAGCCTGGTTGCAATGCCAAAGGATGCATTGGCCAATAAGACTTGTCCTTGGTAGAGAAATACTGATCAACTTATGATCCAACGGAAAGTAATAGAACGAAAATGACGAACCAGAAGTGGCCAACTGGACCGACAAACGCAAACCCAAATGTACTTGTGATAGCTACGCGTTTCCAATCGATTTTGAATCCTGTATCTGCATCCTGCTGCATGAAACATAGAATATTCAGTTGTTTAGGGCAAAAGAAAACAGTAGATAAAAGAGAAAATGACTGTCATCAGCATAATGCCTAATGCGGTTGACAGCAATTCTTCCATTTTTAGCTCAATTTCTCTCAACATGACTCATCTTGAGAAAGATGCTGAAACTAATATCTATTTCCTTAATAAATGCACACATACAATAAATAAAGACCTAAACTAGGGAATGTTGCCTTTTCCTTATAATTTTTCTGCAAAGTATCAAAGTGCATTGGCATGTCTAATGGAACAAACCTACTCTACTACACAATACAAAAACCTACTTCAAGTTCCATCATCCAGGACACAGGAATCATCATCATTACATCCACTAAATTGAAAACGCAATCATTCCTTCAAACCAATACTTCCTTCGAATTTAGAATCGGTTAGCTGCGCCTTCTGTTTTGAGACTGCTTCATCAAACCTAACAGACACATGGGGTACAACCTTTCCAGTAATAAGATGCAAAACCAGTGCAGTGGTAACCAGTAAATACTAGATATAACTCCTACTTTGATCACGACACTTTTCACTTTCCAAATCAAAGCAAAGCCTGAACATTTATAACAAGTCGACAGCATCAAAACAACCAGGACATAATAGAAGATTAAAAACGAAAGAGGAGCCTTTCAAGAAGCTAAAAGGTCCTAAACAACAATCCAACAAGTAAAGTTGCACTCGATAAAGGACTAATGTCTAAAGCAGCCACAAGCAATAGCAGCAAAGGACATAAGAAACTAAAATGAAACCACCCACCTTGGTCCAATCTATCGTTTCCCTCACACAGCTCAGTCTCTCAAGAACACACAAAAGAAGCTTGAGAACGAAATAAAATTCAAACAAAATGGATACCCAGTTTGTATAACAATTGAAAGAAAAGTACTTTGCAAAGATGGATGAGAAAGGTTACATCTTTTTTAATACGGCGGCTGAGCGCTGTTGAGTGAGTGATGTACTGAGCAGAAACATCACCAATGCCCCAAAGGATGCTTGAGCTGATGACTTGGGTCTTCAATGGATGAGAAGATAAGCAGTGCTGATACCAATTCCATATGTTCAGCATCCTTTTTTAGTTTTTTTACTACACGGATGGAAAGGAAGGAGGCAAGGATGGGGGGAAGAAGAGAAGCCCATGTCTTCTTGTTTCAAGTTTTAAGAGCCCATTTACCGCTTCGCCAGATGAGTTGACCTTCAGATGGGTTGACCTCTCAATTTATTTAAAATAAACATTAGTGTCGAATTTTTCTATAATATACGACTCCTTTAAAATAAACATTGAAATGGATAGCTCAATCTATTTAAAATAAACATTAGTGTGAAGGAAGAAAGAATAAATTAGTACTATCAAATGATTGGGAGGCAACAGATTTAATGAGCTGGATTATGGAAAAAGTTAATAAAAAAATTAATTTTTTTTTGGAAGCAGCTGATTTTTCCCTTTACTTTATAATCTTTAAACAGAAAAAAAGAAAATGGGTAATGACATTTTACACCATATACTCGACCGAAATTGACATTTTACACCTCTAACGGAAAAAAAGCCATAATAAACCCTCTATTTGTCAAAATTGACATTTTACACCCTCTGTTAATACGTGTCAGTTAAATGCTGAGGTATACTTTATTTTTGAATTTTTTTTTCTTTCATTAAATATGTGTCATCCCGTAAACATTTCCACCTCATAAAATAATTTTAAAAATATAATAAAATAATAAATATTTTTTTTCCTTTCATTAAATATGTGTCATCCCTTAAAAAATTAAATTAATTACATTATTTTTTTGGATATTTTATATTAAATTAATTATATTATTTTTCGGGATTTTTTTAAATGAATTACATTAT
>NBIL01150189.1:0-13323 GCA_002752925.1 Viola pubescens var. scabriuscula | reverse complement strand
ATCAATCGTATTAATCATGGGTATCGCTGGAATCCTTACTGGGAAGCTTTTATCAATTGATTTACTCATCAATCTGTCACTCCTCTGTTTATTTATTTTCGTCTATTTAATTATTTGCATCATCAAACTCTTATTGGTATTTACCACCCCTTTCATTTACAAAACTAAGAAATTAAATTGTCCACCGAATCTCTGAGGAACGATCCTTTTACCACTAGCTACTGTATTCATTTGCATGTGCATGATGAATTGTAATTTATTTATTTTTTACGGTTTCGGCAACCATCATATCCCTCGCCCACTTGTCTTTAATGGCCGGTAAAATCTTGGTAATCATGAAATTCCGGATTACCTACCTATCAATTTTCGTGATTGCCTTCAATTCAAGTGTTCCAGATATCCTATTGCTACTCGACCTAATTGCGGCGACCTCGTTAACTAATGGGAACACTCATATTTTACCATCAAATGTGCAAGTCCCTTGAGAATCATACCTAGGCCTACCAACCGCTGGTAAAAATATTATTTTAGGCACAAAATTAAATGATTTGATAGTTCTTACCGGATCATCTTCATCGGCACCCAAGTAGTAGGTTTGAATCTTCTTCGTCATATGAAACCATTTCTCATCGATATGGACAACATTTTCCATGTTAGAGAAGGTCGGATTGTTACCATCGGAAGTAGAGGGGTCTATCATTGATAGACAATGTTGCAACCTTCGGTGACAATTTCCCTCTGTTAATGTTGGCCGAATGGCATTGCTATGGCGCCGGAGTTCTCCACTTTGCATTATCCTCCTAAGGAAGGTCTTAGACACACCAAGAGCAACAACTAGAGATCCTAGAGTGGTTCTCTGTCTCAAAGGGATTTCTCGAATCCTATCCAAATCAATTTGGACCCTCTTCCGGCCACAATTTTTAACTTTGCTGCTCGATGTGTCGTGGATCCCGGATTCCTTTCCCCTTTTCCACAACCTTTGGATGGTTCGCATAGAGACGTTAAACAATTCAGCCACTTCCCTAGTTGACCCCTTTCGAACTATCCCCTTTCTACTCTGATACAAAAGCATTCCATATGCAGCATTCCTTTCCTCGTTAGTCAGCTCTTTCTTTTTCTGATTGAGGACCGGTTCATTCAAGTCTAACAATAACAATAGAATCGTATATCAATTGCGTTACTAAAATCTTATAAGTTGAGTAAATGAAATAAGAACCCATATAAATGAATCATACCGGGATTTGGGTCCACATTTAAATCGATCATTTCTTTGGCTCGTCCTGTTCCTGTAAACGCATTGCCAGGATCATCTTTTCCATTGAATTCTGGTTCTTCAGGAAATGGATTTGGTTGACGACATACTACTTGAAGATGTGGTTGTAGAGGTGGATTCTCTTCCAAAAGCTCAAGGAACGAAGGATTCATAATTTTGGTTTGTTGGTATATACAGAAAATCAAAAGTTAGGAATTGATTGAATAAGTACGTGGAGAGAGGAGACAAGTAACAGTGTAAAGGGAGGAAATAAAACAGAATATAAATTTTCAGGTTTTGGAGCAACTTCAAATTTTACTCTGTTTCAATCAACAAATTTCACCAAAAATTCAGTTTGAATTTCGGTGATTTTCATTTGAGCGCTTTTTTTGGAGTACATGAGGACAATGGCACGCTGGTAATTATTCAGATGGCAAGATGACACAATAGTCTCAAATAGTGAGTGTTTAGACTTTCCTTAATCTGTGTGCCCTAAGCTAAAATGACACTGATTTAGTTCCGGAGGGAGTAGTTTCTTTTAACTTTAATCATGTTCGAGTAAAATTTATTTCCTATCAATGCAAAATTCATCAATAGCATGTAAACATAATTAATTTACTCTTTGGAGTGTTTCACTACCGTCTACCGTTCTGATATTAGAAAAAAAAAAACTGAAGAAATAGTCGCTCGCTTTCCTCTAAAAAAAATGCATGGACTGGGCCCCAGTAAAGCGTGGCGTTCCTGAAAGTGGCAGTTCACAGCTGACCCGTATTTCCAGCTGCTTCTTATATTTCGCAGTATGGGTTACGCCTTGGGCTTGGCTTGCCTTTTTCAGTCCACTGTTTTACTACTCTGGATTCATATAATTTTCTTTTTGTTGGTAAAAATAGAATTTTATTTTATTGTTACAAAATATACTTATTAATTTTTCTTACTCAACTATTAAGCAAACGAGAACCTACTTATCTCAGGAAGAGAGTATATACATAATTAATTTAGTTTACATGTTTTCTCATTGAGCATATTTAGTTTGATCATATATAATTTTCATAATTTCACATCAATTTAATTAAACTTATTTTAGTGGACATTTATATTGAAAAGATATTTGGAAAACTGAGAGATTAGAATTTTAAGACTCACATGATTAGCTATTTACTTCAATTTCATGTGTACATCAAAAAAAACTATACAAGAAAGAGACCGTTAATTAGTACGAATACGAGACCTCAATTACATCCGTGTATAACTGTATAAATGATTGTTACTTTATTCTTCTAAATTCTAATAATGTAAAGTATAACTTAGGCAACATGTTTACTTCATATCCAAATATAATTTTCTCTAATTTCTTCAAATTACTGTTCTGGTGGTAACCAGAGAATTAATACCAGAAATTTCTTGTACAATTTCATCAAGTGCAGTTGCATTTTTGAGAATGTCTGCATGAGAAATCCCACCAAGTCTAATTACCTTAATTGATTGATTTTTCTCCTCAGACCAAATTGACTCTAATGCTAATAAACTTACCATACTCACCGTGCCATCTCCATCCCCATACACGGCCCCCGGTTGCCGATCAAAACCATCTTTTCCATACAACAAACTCTCTTGTGTCCTAACACCACTCCCAATTATACATGTAACCGGAACCTGTGGCGCGAGGAGTTCCTGTTCAATCAATGGCAGAATCCGAGTCTTGTAAGGATAAACCCCTTCCGGGAACCCAGTATCGTGGAGAAATCGCGCCATTTCAAACGCTGAATAGGAAGCATTTGGAGTAGTGACGAGTTTGTTTCCGCCAAACACTTTCGGGTTTGGCAGAAGCCATAAGTTGCTCTCCGAACTCCTTTGCTCTCCCCTGACGAGCAACGGATTCGCAAGGGGTAACCCTAAGGTGTTGCCCGAAGCAAAAGTGCGCATTTGGTCCACGCTCCCTCCCCATGGCGCGGAAAGTGCAACAAAGTGTTTGATGAACTTCTGACGCCAAGATAATGGGGTTCGGTTGAGAAAGTGGAGGACAAATAGACCTCCTAAACTATGGGACAGAATGATCACCGGCTTCCCTCCATTACTAGTGCTAGCATTTTCTACTAGATCTTTAAGATCTTGCAAGAATTTGGACCCAACTTTAGATGGGTGTCCTTCCGCTGCTAAGCCATAACGGAAGTCATAAGGAGCTCCAAAGAGTGTTTTTCCATTAATGTATCCTATTTTCTCCAATGATGCAACAAGAGGTGACATGTAAGCTGAAATTTCCCTGAAAATTGGATAATTCCCATTTTCTAATCAACATTAAGACCAATTAGTTAAAAGGTATTCACTTTCTGTTAATTAGATCATAGCATTCATCCAACATAAGCAAAACCAATAAAATTACTTTCGAGTTCGAACCATGCTATAAACTATTTATATACCTATGGGGAAAATCCAACCTAAGCACACAAATTCTAAATTAAATCTTGCAGTTAATAAGCCTCATTTTTATCAAAACCCTTTATGCTAATCAACATTAGGACCAACTAGTTAAAGTATATTCACTTTCTATTATAGTACTAAGCATAAGTCAATGATTCCAAAAGAGATTATATTATGGCGCTAAAGGTTGGTAACATCACTAAGCAACTAATAAACCACATTTTTAAATTACAACTATGTGCTACTTTCTAATCCCAGAAAAATGGTAGTTAAAGAATCTTACTTGAGATTGGGGTCAAGGTTGAGTAGAGATTGAGTGGATCCAAAATGGGGGACTCTGGTTTCAACACCAGGGGCATTTCGGTAATCATCTATATCTTTATCATAGTACAGCATCATGCGGTCAGCAAAGCATTTGGTGAATGGTGCTAAGAGGACAGTTGGGTCGAACCATAGCCTGAACCATCCGCCATCCTGTTTCAAAATCGGGTACCAACGACACAACAGGCTCGATGGTTTGTAACCACGGGTTAGCCTTCCCTCTAGCTGGTTCCCTCCAGCTCCAGGTACTAGGATCAGAGGGTGGAGATTGCTGGTTGCTTGACACGTGTACAACATCATCATGGTTAAGAACAGTAATGTGAATATTCTTCCTAATTCGTTTTGGAATTTCTTCATTTCTTGTTTTTCCGTTTGGATTGAGAAAGGATTAGGGGAGGAATGGCCTGTGCAGCCATGATTTGTGAAGTTTGAGATCTTTTTTGGGTGTAAGAGATTGTGGAGTGGAGAATGTGCCACATTGCCAGCTATGGACTACTGCTGATTAGGCTGATGGGCCCAATATG
Source organism: Viola pubescens var. scabriuscula (assembly GCA_002752925.1). NCBI lineage: Eukaryota > Viridiplantae > Streptophyta > Magnoliopsida > Malpighiales > Violaceae > Viola > Viola pubescens. The sequence goes on along the minus strand of NBIL01150189.1, from coordinate 8,808 downwards.
TTGGGCCCAGATTTTCTCAGGCATGCGGCATTCTTGGTTATTAACTTATTATTGTACTTGTACTTGGACCCATATTTATGGGCTTGGGTTAGGCTTTTGTTTCTTTTATCAAATTTTGAATGGGCTGGGAAATTAGCCCACATTTCAAACATAATGTGGAAAATAACGAGTCCCTTAAATGCCTAGAAATTTTAAATACTTTTTTCCCCCTTTCTTTCTTTTAGAGTAATGGTAGGATATTTGTAGTTTTGTATATATATCTTTAACATGAAGTTTAAGTTCAAGTTTCTAATCAACATTGATAGCTTGATTAAGTCGTTTATTTTGTGGCTGGACAATGAAATTAGTCCCTTCAAAGGAAAAAAAATTATACGTTACTTTTGGTATTTAATCTAAGCATGTTTAGATGAATCGTTTAATTACTAAGATAATTACATGTGAGAAAGTCAGAGTCGAAACTAGGGGTGGATTAGGGTGGGCCTAAACCCGCCTAAAATTAGTAAGAAAATATTTATCTATATCTTAACAAGTATTACTATATTTAGTAGATATATTTATTTTGTGCAATTAAAATTTTAGAAAAGTCAAAATTTTAAAACTTTAAGGTGATTGTACGATTACTTCATTCACAACAACCGTGTTGGTATAATTATCTTGTTATTTTTTTTTATTTTGATATAGAAAAATATTAATATACATATATAATTATTAAATATTTCCCTAAGACTATTATATATATTAAATGAATTTTGTTACCTACGAATCACGGATATTGAAAAAAGGTGTAAATTTACTACTGTTTGTACTTTGTACTTTCCACCCTACCTTCTCATTATTTTAGATTATTCTGTCAAGTCCTTGACTTGAGTACACTAATAAACAAATATAGTGTGGATGAATGGTGATTGGTTTAAGTTCGTTGAATTTAACGGCTATAGTGACGTTTCGACGCGGTGGGCGCCTGCAGATTACAACCTAGACTACTACACGGCGACGGTGACCTTGGTTTTACTGCTTTAATTTCTCTTTCATAATTTTTTTTATATATAAAAAAAAAACAATTAGGTGACAAAGCAATTAAGTCCGAATTTAATTTGACGTGAAAATAATACACCAAAAATATCTCCTAAAAAATTAAAATAAATCAGTACGAGAGAATAATATATAATATAATATATATTATTATTAAATGTCATATTAATGAACCTATCGACTCGTGATATTCTTTTTCATAACTTGTGAGCCGGAAGAGAGGGAATTAGCTAACCCATTTCGTAATTAATCAACATTCCATAATTGGAAAAAAAACATCACATCTCGCCACCTATATTTAGTTATATCCATCCATCCATTGACATTCTATGTACTTTTTTTGAGTTTTTTTAACTTCCTTCTTTTGATCAGGAACAAGCGATTTGTGCAATTCCTGGCCACTCGCCAAATCTGCCTTAATTAGAAACTTTTTTTTTAATAATCGGAGCCTTAATTAAATACTCTTCTCAATTCTTAAATTCGAGTTTTGGAAATGAAAAAAATCACATTAAAAAAGTCATTATTCTTTAAAAATTTGATAGTATTCGAATAAAATTATACCGAGAATTTTCCCTGATGAGTTAGTGCCATTTAATTTAGTGGTAGTAATAAGTATTAGTTCAACACGACGACGACAACCCAATTTAATTATTATGTTTTAAAAAAAAACAATTACATTCTAGTGAAACAACCATGCTTGCAACAAAAAATTGTGCCTAATGATTGGTTTAAAAAAATAATAGTAGATATTTAAAAAAATAATTAATTGCAATATTTTTAAAAGCAAAATACCCAACTAGTTGAACTACTCATTATTGAGTACCTAAGTTTAGTCCCACTAGAAACTCCATGAAAGAAACACATCAATTTCCATTTAAAAAAAATAAAAAACTCCATATAGTGAGTCACTGTTTGGTACTAACAGATAAGCACATAGACTTTATTTCTTTACCACGGTAGGTCTAGAAGATGGCTTAATTGGCATGCCGTGCTTGACAGAATAAAATTAAAAAATATATATTTTTCTTATCCCACGGACGTCATTTTGACAAGTAAGCCAAATAACTCAATGGTAGATTATTTTTACGAGCGAAAATGAGAATCAAACTCAAATCATCGATAAATATCACTAAATGGCATGATCGATATTTGGTAAAATTAATATTAGAGTTGAAACATAATTCACATTTTTAACTAAAAAATTTAACTGTACCAATTTAAATTTCAGATAATCGATTGAATTAGCTGGTTAAGTCTGATTTTAATAAAAACAGGTAAGCTGTCGGCCCAAATTAACATATTGGTCAACCCAATCCAGCAGTGTCCCTTGGACTATAGTTTTTTGATCTTTCAGCTCTGTGCCCATATCTCATTGTCATAAATAGTAATCACAATTCTTCCGATTCCACCTATACAAAGTCCAATTCCTCATCCTTCCCCTCATACCTACACTTAAAAATTCATCAAGAAAATTCACTTATAAAACAACCTTTTTTCTAATCCTTACCTTCTTTTCAAATCCCAATTCCAATTTTATAAATTGGTGATCAAAACCAGTAGTCAATTCTTGTGATCTTGTTCTTATTTTTTCAAAATGAGGAAGAAAACTCAAAAGCAGAACAGGTTGATGAGGATAATCACAGCACCAGTACGGATGATGAGTAAAGCAAGGGATTTTTATGTGAAAAGCTTGACAAATTATGGGAATTCCGTAGCCATGCCAGGTGCTGCTACAGGGCAGCACTGCCCTCCCCTGCCCAGAAGTTTCAGTGCTGCATCATCAAGATCTGTTGGTGATGACGAGGATTATTCTGAGCTAATTAGAGCTGCTTCTGTTAGGAGGTTTGGTCACAGTAACGAGGTTGACATGTACTTGCAACAGATTAGACAGCAAACATCTTCACCAATTAAAAGTCAATCCAAGAACAAGGTTTTGCCCAAAAGTTGCAGCGTCGGGATGAGATTTATGGGGAAGATTGATGAAGATGGGCCGTCTGATTTTGATCAAGAAGTTGGTGGTGGTGGTGGTGGTGGTGATGATGGTGGAAAGACAGAGATGTATACAAGAAGCAGAAGCTGTGCTGTTGCTGAAACAAGAGCAAGAGGAGATGGGTTTTGACTTTTCAATGACTGGAAGAGGAGAGGTCTGTGCATTATTAATTTGATCTTAATTTCTGTTGTTTTGTTATGTAAAAGATTTGTACGCAATGTAATGTGTCAATTAGCTGAAGCAAACTTTTTTCAGTGAATGGAATATTGTCTCCATCTTTCAACATATCAGAAAGTGTTTCCCACACATGATACTATTAATGATGATTAGTAGTACTTCTTGCCGAGCATGAAAGAGTAAAGTCAGAAATTTCAGTCACCTAAATTTGCAATTTTTAATTTTTGTCGACAAAAAATAATTTACAACTAGTTAATAACTTAATATAGCATTAATGATTCTTTTTGCATGCTAGAATTTCAGTACCAAGTTTTCGGGTTTTATTCTCTTTTTAATTTTCAATTGTAATGTATATTCTATGTTATTGTTTAAATTGACTCTAATTTGTTTTTTATTAATAACAAAATTAATGACCATCATGTTTATATCAATGGGTCAGCCCAAATAAGCAACGGGCTTTTCTTTCTGGGCTTACTAATCCTTGTTCCGATCAAATGTAACATCTCCTTATCCACTTCTTCAAAAAGTAATAAAATAACCATAAAAACCATCGGAGAACTATATGTGATTTACCAATCTGACCTTACGGTGTACACTGTACAGTCAGCAAGACACCACCACACTAGCATTTCCATCGCGCCATATACTGAACAAAAACATCAGTCCTTCGACGATGGCAGCAGCAGAAAAAGGCACACACGTGTCAGACGAGCAGGGCGAGGACGACGAGCTAGACGAAGAACCAGGGGAGGTGATCGAATCAGCTCCTCCTCTCAAAGTCGGTGAAGAAAGAGAGCTCGCTAACTGCCCTGGCTTCAAAAAGAAACTCCTCAAACTTGGCATCGGCTGGGATTCTCCCGAATTAGACGACGAAGTCACCGGTAAGTTGATAATAGCAGCAACATCTTAGAAATGTACTCTCCTATGATCATTCATGGTGGAATTTTAATTATTCTCTTGTATATTTTTGTTTTTGTTTAGTACACTATGTGGGTACTTTACTTGATGGGTCCAAATTCGAGTCTACGAGAGACAATGGTGTACCTGTTAGTTTCAAACTTGGTGGTGGTGAGTTATCAGATGGCTTTACATTTTGGTTCAGTTTGTTCTATGTAGATCACTTTTTGTTTTTCTCAGATGTTTTTTTTTGGGGGTTGTTGATGGGTGAAGTGGTGGCTGGGTTGGATCAGGCGATTATTACTATGAAGAAAGGGGAATGTGCATTGTTCACATTGCCTCCAGAACTGGGGTATGGCGCCAGCGGCTGTGAAGGTGTGCCCCAGAATTCCGCTGTTCAGTTTGAGGTTGAGCTCATTTCGTGGATTACCGTGGTCTATGTGAGAAAAGATGGAGGAATTGTAAAAAGAATTATGGAGAAAGGAGAAGAAGGGACAAGTCGCCCTGGTGACCTAGACGAAGTTCTTATTACTTTCTCTGCTAAGTTTTGCTACTGTTTTTATTCGTCATTTTTTTTTCACGTGTAAAAGTAATGATGTGCTTGGCTTTCTCTGAATGAATGTAGTGAACTACCAGGTTGCACTTCAAGATGGTGGTAGTATTGTTGCACAAGCACCAGATGAGGGGCTGGATTTTATGTGAAAGATGGTAATGTTGTTCAATGACATTTTTATAGCATTTATGTGGGGTTACTGTTGTTTAATGACTATACGTTAACTAATAATTGTGATTTTTTCAGGCCATCTATGTCCAGCATTGCCGAAAGCCATCATGACCATGAAAAGGGGAGAGAAAGTTAAACTAATCGTCCAACCTCAATGTACGGGTTCTCATTTTTTTTTGCAGTTTTGACACTGTGTACTTGGTGGAATCTATTCACTTAAGATAAATTATGTATGTTATATTTTGGAGAGACCTCTAAACTATGATTTTTTCAAGATTTTATCACTTGTAAAAAGCCTTTACTTATCTGAGAATAAATGAATAAAATTTGCAGATGGTTTTGGGGAGAAGGGGAAGGAATTAAGTGGCAATATGCAACCAATCCCCCCAAATTCTGTGCTCCACATAGATCTTGAGTTGGTGACCTTCAAACCAGTTATTGATGTTACTGGTGATGGCAAAGTATTCAAAAAGATTTTGAAAGAGGGGGAAAGTGCACATGTTGCTGATGAAGGTGCCACTGTAACCGGTATGTATAGGATGTATGGACAGTGGAAAAAAGTCTTTCCCACGATTGGTGAAGATCAGTTTTGAGTTTGCAGTTTTTTGAAGGTTTTATTTGACTTTGTGTGTAAAATAGACGGTGTCGCTGAAAAGGAAAAGAGAAATGGTAGTTTCAAGATTTTATAGGCCCATCAATTTTAGTATTTCATAATTTCCTGAAAAAATTGTTTCTCTAATAAATGCAGTAAACTATACAGCTTGGTTAGAAGATGGTACCGTGTTCGAAAAAAGGGGAGTTGATGGGCAACAACCCTTACAATTTATCACAGATGAAGGTTTGCATTCAGTCATAGTTGTGTCTCCTTTTCTTTTTATCATAATTTTGATTCTAGATCTTAAGAACAAATAATCAAATTCCATTTTGCTATACGCAGAACAAGTGATTGCTGGTTTAGACCTAGCTGCAGCAACAATGAAGAAGGGGGAGCAGGCAATCTTCACAATTAATCCTGAATATGGTTTTGGAAACATTGATGTAATGCGAGATCTTGCTGCTGTACCTGCATGTTCACTTTTACTATATGAGGTCTCAATGTTAGATTTTATCAAGGTATCGATTTTGGTGGAATACTAGAGTTTCTGTTTATATGGCTACACAAAGCATGTCTTGTATTTATTCTCTGTATCTTTTCATCCCCTCCAAATGAGAGAATTATTGGGTACTCTCGGTGGGATTTCAGATCTTACATCCTCCTCAAATTAAGTGATGGGGGCGATCACTAGGACCCCATAATAACCGCACTATTGTGAGGGTCCTAGTGATGGACCCACTACTCATGCGAGTAGGATGTAAGATGTGAGTTGGCGCACCGAGCATGCCCAATAATTAATCCTCCCCATGGGTAGACCTTCCAAATGACCAAATAACCGACGTCGTTTCATAAACAGGAGAAGACACCATGGGAGATGAATAATGAGGAGAGGATTGAGGCTGCTGGGAGAAAGAAAGAAGATGGAAATCTGCTGTTCAAAAGTGGGAAATATCAAAGAGCAGGAAAGAAGTATGACAAGGTAGCTCAGTGCAAATTCTTTCTTGAATGATAAGGTAGTTTAGTACATGCTCGTTCTTGAATCTTGCTTAGAATCCATGTTGAGTTTTGATTTTTACGTTCAGTGTTTACTCCTTATTATCAGGCTGCGGACTATGTTGGGGAAGATGGGTCCTTTGTGGATGAGCAGCAAAAACTGGTTAAAGCATTAAGACTATCTCGCTGGCTGAATGGTGCAGCATGTAGTCTTAAACTTAATGATTTCCAGGAAGCAATTAATCTATGTTCAAAGGTGAGGCGTGAAATGGTTACTAGATGCTTGTTCTTCTTCTTCTTTTTGATAAGCACCAGATGCTTGTTATATTTGAAGTTGCTTCCTGCTTAATAGACACAAGGATGAAGGATCCACGTTGATTTCCATGAATGCCCGTGTCTTCCTATGACTGTGGGGCACTATAAATTGAACAAATGACTTGCGAGGGGTGGTGGCGAGAGTTTCAAGTAGTTGTAGATTCAATCTTGCCAATCCCTTTGAGCCTTTCTTATGTGATGTAGGGAAGCGCAGATATACCACATTCTGAGTTTTGATGTCTGTACAGGTACTTGGTATTGTGTTTGGAAATGTAAAAGCTCTCTATAGACGAGCACAAGCGTATATGGAAACTGCAGATACGATATCGGCTGAGCTAGATATCAAGAAAGCTCTTGAGGTTGATCCTCATAACAGGTGGTGGAGGACATTGTTTAGCTAGAATTCCTTGATGCACTTATTTCTATGGTGGCATTACTTTCATGGTTCCTTTTCAGGGAGGTGAAGTTACTTCAGAAGACACTGAAGCAACTTCAAGCTGAGAACAACAGGAGAGACGCAAAGCTCTATGCAAACATGTTTGCGCGTAGGACAGAGCCTCCATCTTTGGTTATGAAGGTAACTGGTAGTTCTGTTCTTCGATTGTCTTTAACAATGTGAAAGGTGGAAGACAAGTTGTTAAACAACGAAGTATGATAGTCTTAAATTCAGTTGCACTCTTTAAACTATACTAGGTCTGACCTTATTGAAGTATGCTTTTACTGAAACAACAATGGGTCTATAGCTCAGTGGTAGAGCATTTGACTGCAGATCAAGAGGTCACCGGTTCGAACCCGGTTGGGCCCTTTTGCCTCCTTTTTTAATTAATTGTTTTTGGATGCTGTGTAAATGCTTCAGATTTTATCAAACCTGTTAATCTCAGTGATATGGTTTTTCTGATCCGCATATATGGAACCTAATATCCTGAGCATGTTCTGGCAGAAACTGATAGTCGATTGGGCAGAGGATGTGAAGAAAGATGAAGGGGAGATCGCGATGGAATTGGAAGTGGAGAAAGCTTCCCATAGTTCAGCTCCTGCTCAGAAAGAAATGGTTGTTGATTCCCAATAGAACGTAGGGGTGTTCATCGGAAAAATACATCCGAAATATCGAAATTTTACTTGTTTGGGTAGTAACTTTCCAATATTTTAAATCTCAATGTCCTTCCGAACTATCCGAACTTTTACTACGGAACAAAACGGAATTTCAAAATATAACCTCATATTACCGTTTATTCCCAACTTATACATATCTATCACATATCTTCATCGAGAAAAAACCAAATACACTAAGTACTAATAAGTAACCGGACTTTTAATTACTAATTATTAAAGGATATTTCTCATATTTGAATTATTATATACTTTCAGAAAATATATAAACCAATCATAAAATAAAAGTAATCAGTGGATTATTTATGAAAGAATGGATTTCCGAACTTCCATTCTGAAACTATTTCAGTAAAAAAATTACGGATAGCATTCCCTCAAGGCTAAAATAAATGACGTTTTAGGATAGTAAAAATTCGTAAAATAATGATCTTTGATCTTATTTTATTCCACATTGTTTCATTTTTACTCCTAATTTTCACTCAAATTATCACACCATCATCAAATTGAGTTAATGCATTAAAAAAAAATTATCATTTGCATAAAATATATATTTCGGAAAAAATAAAATGACAAGTATTATGAATAATAAAAATTCATAGTAAAGAGTCATTTAATTTACCCTGGAGGGAGTATTATTCAATGATTACGGAACAGAAAGGTTTTCAAAAAGTTTGGAATGACCATTTTTGTACTTTTAAACTTAATGCTTTCGAAATACTCCACCGAACACCCCTAATTAGGGCTGTTCATCGGTTAACCGAACGGTTAACCGAAAACTGAACTTCCTGAAAGTCAAAACCGAAACCGAACCGAAGTTTTGCTAACCGAAACCGAAAACCGAAATAGAAAACCGATCGGAAGTTCGGAAAAACCGAACTAACCGAACTTCCAAACCTGTTTTTTTCCTATTTCATGCATCGCAGCATCAGTACATGATCAAACAATTCTGAAAAAAATTCCATAATTAATCCATCC
>NBIL01150164.1:0-10677 GCA_002752925.1 Viola pubescens var. scabriuscula | reverse complement strand
GAGGGCACGATTCCTAAGGCTTCAAAAAATACTTCCAAAATCGCTTGTTTTCGCATTTATCTTCCATTAAGCTCTGATCTGCAAAAGATAGGAAAAAGGGGCAAATCAGAAGTATCTTGCCCTCGAANNNGGCTAAAATAAGGAGGAAATCATGCCCAAGAAACGTGCTATCAGTGGTCCCACTTGAGCTTGAGTCTGGATCACCCATTTTTTCCTGTGGTCGCTGAAGATGTTGACTTGGGCACAAATAATGATTTAACAGCAAATGGAGCTGTTGATAGCGATGAGGATGATGACACTCTCGTTGCTTCACATGGTGAACACGGTGTTGTGGGTGAACGCAGTGAGTAGGGTGAACACGACACTAGGGCGCTGGGATGTGGTGTTGTGGGAGAACGCAATGAGTAGGGCGAACAAGGTGAACACGGTGTTGTGGAGCAATCAAGACGTGGTCATAGATAAAAATACTCTTCAGTATGTTTGTGCGACTATGTTACTCATATTATCCAGAAATTGAGTCCATCTTGTGCTCCATTAGTATCGTAACATCTCTCAGGTACGCCTTATCCCATAACACACTATGTGAATTGTGATAAATTTTCATTGCAACATAGAAATTTCCATGCAGCAATTACTGTAGGTACAAAGCCGACGAGTTTTTCCCAAGCAGTACTGGATGAAAGATGGCGAGAAGCCATGAGGTGTGAAATTCAGGCATTGGAAGATAATGAAACCTAGACTATTGCAGATTTACCTCCGAATAAGAAAGCTCTTGGTTGCAAATGGGTTTACAAGATTAAGTACAATTCTGATAGGACTATCGAGCGCTACAAGGCTAGGCTCGTGATCTTTGGTAATCATCAAGTCAAGGGGGATTGATTACACAGAAACCTTTGCTCCTGTTGCCAAGATGATCACTGATTGGATGCTTATTTTGTATAAATTCATCATCTATTATACCCTTTTTAGATGATGATACTGTTGATATTTGGTGTATTCTCTTCCTTTTTACAAAAAACCAAATAGAAGAACCAAAGAAGAAAGAAAGGATCATAAACGCCAAGAAAATTGAGCAAAAAGAAGATAGTGGTGAAAAGAGCTATATCATAATGAACAAGCCTCTTCCCTAGGCCTAGGGGAGAGAACATCAGCATCAGGAAGATGGCTCTTCACTAGGCCTATGACGATTTCAACTGGACTAAAGAGCAGCGAAGTGGGCTTGGGCCGCAAACCAAGGCAAAGCATGCCAACACTCCTGCATTCGACAGAAGACTTCTAGAAGGTGTTTCAAAGCTGTAAAACATCCTAAGGGATGAGAAAAATTCATTTTGTATTTTATCTGTAATTCTAGGGAAACAAGGATAGAGATAAGGACGATTGGATTTTTGCTAGTTTATTTAGATAGAGTAGAGTCGAATTAGGGATGGACCTCTCTTCCTCTTCATTCTCTCTGCAACCAGACTTGAAAACTCCATGTTTTGCTCTCCTTGTTTTCTTCCTTGAAACGAGGAGATTTATTTTATGCAATTGAATTTCGTGTTTTATTTTATTATATCTTTCTCTAGCTAAGTAAATCATTCTTGGTAAAGACTCTAAGGTTCATGATTCTAGTATTGTGAGGTCTAAAAGAATTTAATCAATTCCAAATTTCATATTTCTTCTCTTCTGATTTCTTATCAATTTATTCTTGTTTTGATTTAAGAGTGATCAACTTCAGTTTTAAACTTGAATAATTACAACTTTCCTAATAACTTTGGGTCTACATTGTTAGAAGGAATCCGTAAGTAACTAGCTTGTGGCCAGCTGGAACTCTTAGTGAACGAGCTGGACTCAGTTAGAGAAGAAGAAGAATTAGGTTATGGGGGCGAATGAACTAATCCCTAGGCCTAGGAAAGGTCTCTCCCTGTTTTCATCAACCAACTAGTTAAAATTCTATAAGTGAACCTTAGGATTACTAAGAAGATTAGGGTTTTTAATAGAGGGTATCTTTAAGAAACTTGATTAGGAGGAGAGTAGGAAATCAAAGTGAACCTGATTTCTATAGTCTCCCTGTGAAACTTGGTTTTAAATATTTTTGTACCAATGGTCAATACATGAGAATTATGACCTTGGGTATGTTTTTACTAGGAATTTCTTATCATTTGATCTTATTCATCATTTGTTTTTTTACTGTTTTGATTGCATTCTATTTTAGTAATTAGTTCTCATAAAAAACCCCTTTTGTTTACGTATTTATTTTCATCTGATCTTCGTCTTGTTTTAAGCCTACCCATTCTCTATGGATCGAACCTCTTACCATTATTTGCAAATATTTGTAGTTAATGATAAGTTGAATTTATTTTTTACGGATTCGACACCCATCAGTCACCGTCCCAGTATTCTTAGCTGTTGCAGCTGCCAAAAATTGGGAGTTGCACCAAATGGACGTTCATAATGCGTTCTTACATGGTGACCTTCACGAGGAGGTGTACATGAAACTCCCTCCTGGTCTTCAGGTTACGACACAAGGAAATGTGTATCGACTTCGAAAATTCCTCTATGGGTTAAGACAAGCTCCTCGTTGCTTGTCTGTTAAGTTGTCTGCAACTTTGACAAATTATGGCTTCACTCAATCATACTCTGACTACTCCCTTTTTATTTGGCATAAGGATGATGTTCGCTTTAATGTACTGGTCTACGCGGATGATTTAATTATTTCTAGCAACAACCATGTCGTCATACAACGCTTCAAAGCGTATCTCAGTGACTGTTTTCACATGAAAGATTTGGGTAACTTGAAGTATTTCTTAGGTGTTGAAGTTGCACGGAATCCCGATGAAATATTTCTATGTCAGCACAAATATGCGTTGGATATCATATCAGAGGTTGGATTATTAGAACCAAACCTGCGCCAATCCCGCTGGAACAACATCATCGGTTGGCGTTGGCTTCGGGCAAGCTTCTTGATGATCCAGAACAGTATCATTGATTGGTAGTCGTCTTATCTATCTATGTTTCACCTGGCCAGAGTTATTGTACCGCATTCATGTACTTTCTCAGTTCATGCATCGCCTACGGGATGAACATTGGGCAGCTGCGCTCTGTGTGGTGCGATATTTGAAGGGAAATCCGGGACAAGGTATTTTGATGCAGAGTAAGTGTAATTTGCGGCTCTATGGATGGTGTGACTTAGACTGGGCTAGTTGCTTTTTGACTTCCAGATCCCTTACTGGTTGGTTTATTTGTTTGGGTAGCGCTCTCATATCTTGGAAGACTAAGAAGTAGCATACGGTATCTCGATCATCTGCTGAGGCCGAGTATCATTCCATGGCCATGACAACGTGTGATCTAACATGGTTGATCGGCGTTCTCTCAAGTCTTGGTGTCTCGCAAAGTGCTCCCATAAACCTTTACTATGATAGTCAAGCTGCGTTGCATATTTCTAAGAATCCTATCTTTCACGAACGGATGAAACACATTGAGGTGGATTGTCATTTTGTCCGCAACGCAATAGCCAACGGGACCATTTGCACACGGTTCATTCTCTCTCATGCGCAATTAGCCGACATCTTTATTAAGGCGTTGGGCAAATTGCAGTTTGATGTCTTTCTTCACAAGTCCGACATTCGGAATCTTCATGCACCGACTTAAGGGGGTGTATTAGATATGTATATATGGTAATTAGTATATTTCTAGTTAATAGTGTATTATTATATACCATATTTTACGGAATCTATTTAGGTAAGTAGGGTTCCTACATGTTGTATATATACTATGTTATATCAATAAGAAAAGGGTGAGAGAGTTTTCCACCAAATTCCACTATTGTTCCTATTTTAGCAGTAAACATCAAATCATGCGAACACGCTGTCATAACATTTTGCGTAACAAGTATTTTTCTACCCCGAAAAGTTTTGTGTTTGGATACAAGAGACTAAGCTGCGACATGTACCATCTATAGCACCTATGCATTTCTATAAGAAAAAAATACAAATATATAAGTTAAATATTTAAACATCATTCTTTTTATTTAGTCAACATGAATTTATAATAGATGAGTATACCTTAAAATACGAATACCATCTAGCATTTTCTTAAATTTAGCTGAAGGAGTCCTCTTTGAACATGTCTGATCAAATGAGTTTCTAAACAAGCTAAAACGTGTATAACTTTCTTGACCCAATATGAGACTGTTCCAGTCGAATGCTGAAATCATTCTGCCACTAGCCTTTGAGTTGCTCTATGACAATACAGTCAGTCCCATTGCTACACCCTCTTCCACACTAGCTTCTCATATGTTGTGTACATTTCCCAACATTTTTAGCCTGTCATATAAGTTCAGAAACACATGTGGCCTCATACGAAAACTATCGTAGCATCTAATTGAATTTCCCACTAAAACTTTAAGGATGTATGCTCTACCACTAAGCATCTTTGAAGTCGTCATCATCATCATCAGTAGAACTATCACTACTTGAATTTATAATAGAAGTACTAGAAGTGTTGTCAAAATATTGTGTCATTTCACACGCATTACTAAAGAAATACTCCCTCCGGCTTTTTTTATAAGACGCGGGCCCACAAATCACACTTATTAAGACAAAAGATTGTGCACGCCACTGTTTATAGTGGGCCCGCGTCAGAAATAATGTTTAAAAAATTAAAAAGTAACTTTGAGGTGGGCCCGCGTTAGGTAACAATATTAAAAAAAAATGTCAGCTTTTTATTGGTGGGCCCACGTTAGAAAATAATATTTAAAAAAGAAAAATTAGCTTTTTCAAGGTAGGCCCGTGTCAGAAATAATATTAAAAAAATGATAACAGCACGTTGAACGAATGCGTCAATTAATAGTAAACAGACATTTTTGGGCTAAAACGTCAAGTATAAATGGACGGAGGGAGTATTTTGCATTAGTTATATCAAGTTAAAATACGTAGATAAATTGGTAAATTAGTTGTAATAACTTAAAAAAATAACCAAGTCATAAAACATACATAAAGCATTTGAAAACATCCTCCAAATAAAAAACAAGTCATATAATAAGTTTTTGTTGCATAAAGCAAGCCACCATCATTCTAAACTCATCAACCATGACTTCTCTCTCTCAACGGACATCTTCATGAAGATTTTCCTCCAAGAATTGTCTCTGAATTACACAAGTGCTTTGTTATAAGAGTCATTCGAAACAACTTTTGTTTTCTCTAACACACCCATGCACTCAACAATAGAGGATGTATCTCGCAATGGACTTGTAACTTTAGTAGCTTCTCCTTTATACTTCTTTAATTTTGCTGAAAGTTATTCAACCTTAGCACTTACAAATGATGCTAAAATCTCCATACAAAAGTCCCACTTCTTAGTACAACCTAGAACATTAGCTTCAGCAGCACATTTCCCTTTTGAGTTCCCAGCACTAGAATTTTTGCCTTCAATTCCATGACCACCTTCAGATACATAAACACCATAATTCATAAACTCTTCTTCATTTTGGCGCTCTTCACCTAAGTTTGGTGGCAATTGCAAAGAAGCATAATGAAGATGTCTAGTGGCAGTAGATTTGTTAAACACCTAACCAAGGAGCTCATAGTTCAAACATAATTTCTTTCTAAATGTCTTGTAGCTCTTATTTTTCTGCAAAGTAAAGAAACAACATCAAGAATTTAATCAAAATTCAGAAATTTATGCCATGGATTACTAAGGAAACTTATAAGAAAGTGTTACATACCATGAAAAACATCTACCACACATCTTCTGAAGCATTCGCAGTGTTTAAACTTGATTGGTAGGTGACTCCAGTATGGTTTAACAAATTTTAAAATTGGCGATGCTTTTGGCTTAGTCGATTGTAGTTGCCTTGCAACTTCATTGGTCCATAATGTTCACCGGAAGCTAAATACACTTCTTCATCTATGTCTTGCCAATCTGTAGCTTTAAAACTAGGAGTACCATTTGGATGTTTCTTAACTCTCTCGTACAATATTGATAAAAATATTGATTCATTTTTGTTGGACCATTTAGGCTCATCTTTTCTATCATTTCTTTCTCCTATCTAAACCATCAATCATCAAAACTAGGAGGTGATATTCATCATGTATTCATAACAACAATATGATTAAGAAACATTTGCATAATAATAAGATTGATGGAAGATTCTAACATTCATAGTTTAAGTCAAGCAGTAAACAACAACAAGCACAATAAAAAGAAAACAATATTTGAAAATAATACCCATGAGTTTCTATCCTGTTTAATTATTTAGAAGAGTATTACCACTTACTCCAACAAGTTTACAACTACTTCATTGGACATATAAGGCAGCAACAACTAAAATTCAACAGTACAGACAAGAGAATAACATAAGTATAAAATAGATTTAAAACTTTGGAATGTTTTCAAAAGAAGCTGACAGTGCAAATACAAAAATCCCTATGCATGTGAGGGCTATACTCCAAGCAGCAATATCTTTTCTTAACTTAGTTAACCTATGTCATGGAACACAGTTAGAATTATAATATTAACTGCCAGAGTCAAAGAGATTGTTGGTAACATTACCAACGCAGTAAGCAAAAGCAATAAAGGGACCAACTAGGTCTTAAAAAAGAGAGCATATTTTCTGTCAAGTAAAATAAAGTTTCATAATGCTGAGAAAAATATAATTTGCAAGCATATAATCAAAGCTTCTTTTGTTACTTTACACAAAAGTACTACAAAGTATCAACAATTGGTTGGAAGAATTGCACTAGATTACACTAACTTGACATGTTCAAAAGAAAAGCCAATGCTAACCTTTTGGGAAGAATCAAATGCCTCACTTTGAGCTACTGCATATATCCCTCAAACATGTCTCAGTTCAATCCTGAAATTTACGTACATACATGAAAAACACGACCATAAGTCAGTGGGGAAGAAAATAGGGCAAGTAGTACCAAGCATATAGAGGAGGATATCTGGGTCCTAGAGACATAGAACAAGACCCAAACAAAATAAAACACAAGAGTGAGGACCTACCTGGTTGTCAGATGAATAATCTGTAAAAACATTTGAAGTGAAAGGTTAATCAACAGTAGTTTAGATCCTATTTAGTTTATTGAGGAGTTCTTGTCTCTACTACTAGTTTACACATACACAACTCGTCACTTCACCATTCCAATCCAAAATAACAAATTAAAAGAAACTCTTTTGGACCCAATAAGAAATCAACAAATTGAATGCTAGGAACACAAACCTTTGAGTCAATAGAGCTCGCTAGATTGAAGTAAGGCAGTGAACGCGCGCAATTGCGAAGAAGATTTAAGAGAGGGAGATGAGAAGCAGAAAACTGTTGTAACTGACAGTACACTAGAGGAGATGGCGGTTGCTAAAACGGCATCAGAGGGATGGTCGTCACTGAAACGACGCTGGGGTGACGGGCTGACTCTACTTAGATTTTGTTTTTCTTAGAGACTAGGGTTAGCTGAACTGGTATAGTCTTAAAGGGGTTAGAATGAAAATAACGTTTAGACATGAGGATAAAGTTGTCTAAAATAAAAAAAATTCATTTAAGTTGGAAACAAATATTTTTCTTTGGGTTAATGCAAAAAAAGGCACCTACACTTAAATTATTGGATTGATTTGGTACTTGCACTCATTTTTGGTTTTAAAAGGTACTCGCACTCAAAAGGTTGATCATATTTGGTACCTCCCCCTAACGTCGTCCATCCAAGTCCGTTAAGTGTCGACGTGGAATGACACGTCAGTTGCCACGTGTCATTTTTGCTGACGTGTCATGCCACGTCAACAAACTTGACCCAAATGTTTTAAAAATGGGCTTGGGTAAACTGATTAACACCCGACACTGACTTATCCGGATCCCCGCCAAAAAACAACACAATCATCATCTTCATCTTTCATATTCTTCCATGGCTTTGACTCAGCCTTCGACTTGGGCGGATTATACTCCCCCACCACCACAACTCATCATCATTCATAGATATCTTAGTCTAACATAACTATATACACTGTATAGGACTCAATCAATTAAGAAAAATGGCTAAAAATTGCTTTACTGAACTATGTAAAATCGATTCACAAACAACTTTTTTTCACACAGGACTTTTAACAAACATGTAAAATGCATTAGGAATATTTAATCAAAACAGGAAAAGAGAAATTAGAGAGCCAATAAATTACGCTTCACAATTTCAACAAACAATTACATAACAAGTTCAAATATCAAAGACACGAATCTAAAAAAGTTCCAATCCTAAACATGCCTAAACCCACATCTTCTATTCTAAGCCCTTTCACCCCTGATTCTTCTGGCGAGCTGAATGTCTTTGGGCATGATGGTGACCCTCTTGCGTGAATCGCGCACAGGTTAGTGTCCTCAAACAGCCCAACCAAGTACGCCTCAACTGCTTCTTGGAGTGCGGCCACGACGCTGCTCGGGAAACGCAGATCTGTCTTGAAATCTTGAGCGATTTCCCTCACAAGCCTCTAAAAAGGGAGCTTGCAGATGAGAAGCTCGGTACTCTTCTGGCACTTGCGGATCTCACGGAGAGCGATGGTTCCTGGCCTGAAATGGTGGGGTTTCTTTACTCCTCCGGTGGCCGGAGCGGATTGCCGGGAGGCCTTTGTCGCCAGCTGCTTGCGAGGCGCCTTCCCTCCGGTGGATTTGCAAGCAGTTTTCTTGGCGCGAGCCATCTCTTGAAAAAGATAAGATGAATTGGTAGAAGAAAGTATTTAGAAATTGGAATTGGTACAGAACCAAATGAAAAAGTCCATACATGCATCAATAATCAATTTCTAAATTGGAATTGGTAAGATGATGATGATTGTGTTGTTTTTTGATGGGGATCCGGATAAGTCAGTTCCGGGTGTTAATCAAGTTTACCCAAGCCCATTTTTAAAACATTTGGGTCAAGTTTGTTGACGTGTCATGACACGTCAGCAAAAATGACACGTGGCAACTGACGTGTCATGCCACGTCGACACTTAACGGACTTGGATGGACGACGTTAGGGGGATGTACCAAATATGATCAACCTTTTGAGTGCGAGTACCTTTTAAAACCAAAATGAGTACATGTACCAAATCAATTCAACAATTTGAGTGCAGGTGCCTTTTTTTGCATTAATACCACATTTTTTTGTCACGACACATACTTTTGACCAACCGTTTGTACATTTCTTTTTTTCGAAAAGGTTTTTAAGGTTTTTAAATCCAGCCCGGTCTGGCTGGGCCAACCCGATAAACCGAGAATTGGATGCATTTTTGGGTGGGATTTGGACTAGAACTAGGGTTGTTCATCGGTTTCCTACAATCGAAATTCCGAAATTTCGAAACCGGAATTTCGCTTGTTTGGTTTTGGAATTTCAGTTTCGGTTTTTTCGGTTGAAAAACCAAAATTTAATGCGGTTCGGTTTCGGATAGGTTTTGGCAGAAGTTCGGTTAACCGAACTAACCGAACTTCTATACATATACTAAACGACGCCGTTTTCTTTTTATTTCCTATACCCTTTCCCTTCTCCTCGCCTCGCTCAAAATTGACTTTCTCTAACTCTGAAAATCGATTCTCTCCCAGTCTCCCTCTCTCTCGCTCAGGTTTTGATGTAGATCGGGTTTGGTTTGGGCGGTGATGGCTGGATCTGTGGCTGCTCACTCGGTGAGTTTGCTTTTCTTATTGTTCTGCTGTCTGCTGGTTTGGAGACTCTGTAGGTAGTTAGCTGCGTGCTGTGCCTCTGTTTGTGTCGGGTAGCTGGTAGTGCTAATGTTTGCTTGTTGGGCTGCTGGTTGTGGCACCCCTTGTTCTTTTTATGTTCTTTTTTCTGTTCTTTTTTGGTGTTGTTGCTGTGCTGCTGGATGTGGCTTTCTGGGTGCTTGCACCAGTACTTTGTTCTTCCTAGTCATGTTCTTCATGACTCTTTTTTTCCTTTAATCAATCTGCTTATTGAAAAAAAAAATTGTGGTGGTGATGGCCGGATCTGTGGCGTTGGTGGCCGGATCTGTGGCGTTGGTGGTAGATCTGTGACAGGTTTTCTTCTTTATTCATGATTTAATTATGATTTCCTTGGCCAGATCTGTGGCGGTGATGGCCGGATCTTGACGGTGGTTTTTTCGGTTTTCTGAAAAACCGAACCGAAATAATTTCAGTTTCGGAATTTTAGTTTTGTCAAACTTCGGTTTCGGTTCAGATAGGAAATTCAGGGATTTCGGAAAATCAAACTTTGAAGTTCGATTTTCGATTTTGGTTTTCCGAAACCGATGAACAGCCCTAACTAGAACCATTTTCTTAAAATCCCACTCAACATCCTACCACTTGGGGACCATCAGATCTAATGGGTTGAAAAAAAAACTTTTTACTTGAAAAAAAATTTAATTCTCTGTTAATTAGGCCCATCAGATCTAATTACCAAACTCATTTTCACGAAATAACTATTAGTGGTGAGCACATTTTCATCAACTTCCATTTTTATTCTTTTAAATGTGTTATATTTATACTTGTAAAGTAGATTGCTAAGTTTATTTTCATTTTATATTTTTACTTGCTATCATTATCTTAGTATCTCACGTATTTATTTATTTTTTGTGTGTTGAACTTAGATATTAATTTAACTATTTGTTATACAATTTAGGACCTGCGAGTTGATATGAATGTTATGTTTAATGTTTATGAGATCTTAACTATTCACTTTTAAACATTTTTCATATTTGTTAAAT
>NBIL01150157.1:0-14462 GCA_002752925.1 Viola pubescens var. scabriuscula | reverse complement strand
AAAAACGATAATGGTAACAGACAATATCATGCAAAACGGGACCAAAAATGACATAACGGGAATAACAGAAATAAGGGCAACGAAGATTGAAAATAGAAATCTAATCCAAGAACCATGCAAACGAATAGATCATATGATAAACAAGAAATTGAATCATGTACCTAACACCGGGAAGAGAAAATCGGTTAAACAAACAAAATCGAAACCTTGATTCTGAAGGTGAGATTCGGCCACTCAAGCTTGAATCGAATCAATAAATACTGCCTTGCTGAGACGAACACCCTCTATTAGAATCCATACCAATGAATTAAAATCTGACAGATTATAGTGTGCTAGCACAAAGAGAAAAGAGAGTTTGCGTAACTCTTTCTCTTTTCTCTGTTCTAAGTTGAAATTATAATGAATAAAAGTAATATTTTTTATTATTTTACTCTAATGGATTTTTTATTTTTCCACATATTTTATTTTTTTAATGCTTTTTCGTTTTTATATTATATTACTGTATTACATATTTAACATTAATATTTTATAATTATTTTTGTGATTTTTTATATTTTATAATTTATTTTCATGATTTTGTATTTATTTATAATTATTTTTTAATTGTATAAGGGGAAAAAAATGGGGATTTTTTTTTTGGAGTTTTATGAAAAATTGGGTGCTAAATATATAATGGCATAAATGTTGAGTACTAAAGTGTCTAATGGTGAAAAAATTGGGTATTATTTTAACTGACTTTTAGAGTTGGGTGTGAAAATATCTTTTATTTTTTTATTATTATATCATCGTATCATGTTTAAGAATACTTATTTATTTATTCATTGGTTGGGAGTGAAGAAGGGTGCGATTGGATTGGGGAAGATGGTGAAGAGTGATTGGTTAGAGCAGCAGGGTCACAGATAGCAGTAACCTTATCCTCAAAATTAATTCACACATTACAACATTACAACTCACAGGCATTCCTTTCAAAAAAAAAAAAAACTCACAGGCATTAGGGCATTACTACCAGCACTGGCACTGAGGTCGGAAGTGTAAAACAAGCATAGTAAAGCTTTTAAAAGCTTTTAGAAGAGGGTTTTGTTTGTTGCCCAGGAGGCAGAGTTAAATAGTTTTGCATTTATTTATGATTTTAAATTTATATGTTTATTACTAATTGTTTGTGGGTTTACCAAAAACAAACCTTGAGATTTGAGATATGTGGCGCTCTTTTTAACAACTGAGACTAAACTTTCCATTAATTATTACCTACCCTAGCTACTGGCCTACTCTTCCTTTCCCGTCCTTCAATGCCTCTGCTTCCTGGGTTTTGGAAAAATTACAGATGATTTGATGGAAAAAATAAATTAGACTTTGTTCGGTATCGGTTTTTTTTCCTGACTTTTAAAACATAAAATAAAAAATAAGAAATCACTTTTTCTGATTTTTAAAATTGAGTTTTTGTTTTCATAAATTGTTTACTTAAAAGAATAAACAAAAAATAAAAAAAAAGAAATAATTTTACAAAACACGTTTTATGTTTTTTTTAAGTGAACATAAAACAGAAAACTAGAAAAAAAAAGATAACGCAAGACCTTAAATACTCCCTCCATACTTAAGTAAATGATTTTATAACTATTTTTTTTTTATCATTGAAAAATGTCATTTTTATCATTTCTAATGTATTGTGCAATTAAATTAATGTTGTGGGTGTAGTTAATAAAACGATTGAGAACAATTAGCTAGAAACACATCAAAAAATAATTAATCATTACCTTAATTATTGTAAAAGTGAGTTGATAGTCATCTTTTGGAGGACAGAGAGTAAATAAATTACTCACTCCATTATTTTATAGATGATTGATTCGGGGAAAAAGTGTATTTTTATAAGATTGTCTAATTATATTTTTAAAGACAATAGTTGAAAATTTAAAATAATTATCCATTAATATTTTTTTCATTGATTAATATGATGAGTAATTATGAAGTAATTAGAATTTTGTCATTTTTCAATACAGTAGTTAGTTTTTTATTAGTTTCCTTAGTATGCGTATTCTCTGTTAATTTGACATCTATCAAATAACATGTGAGATCTTAATATTAGTAATAGACCATGGGGTAGGGTGCTATGGTTTTAAATAACAATAACGGGTAATGTAATGGAAACCGTAACGCTCACAACCATTACGGCTATAAGTAATCTATAAATATAAAAACGTTTCATAAGTCTGGAGATAATTAGTAATTTTAATCAAATAAATATATAAACTATTATTTTTTGTCAATAAATAATAAATTATGCATAGCAAATTTTAATTAAAAATAGATTTTTTTTAGTTAAGTTTTACACACATAATCATTTCTAATAGGAAAGGCTTTGCAAATCAAAAAAATTAAAAATATACATACCAATCCACACATACATTGTTCACTCAGATAATGAATGTATAGGAACAAGAGTAATGATTATTACTATTACTATCTCCACCGTCTTGTTCCTTTTGTCTTTGTGTCGATGTTGGGTCAAAAAATGAGTATGGAAAGTAAGTAGATGATCTTCTATTTTCTTGTTTCTCCACATAGTAAGAGTGTGAATGTTGAAAATATTCGGGTGTAGGCACATGTTAAGGATATGGAAATGAAGAGAGCCTTGAAGAACTATCAAATCCTTGACTATCTTGGTTGAACGTTTCATAACCAAGGTCATGATATTGTTGTCCATACTACAACTAGCAATCTATCAATAATTTATTATTTCATAGAGATCACATTTATTATTATGGGATCTAAAAGTATAACTTGGGTTTAGTTATAAAGTGTAATTTTGTAGACCTAATGAATTTTTTATTAACTCATAACCTATAATGGTCCATAATGAAAAATAATGGAAAACGATAACGGTAACAGACAATATCATGCAAAACGGGACCAAAAATGACATAACGGAAATAACAAAAATGAAGAGCCAAAATTACATTACTTATGGAACATTATGTAACGTAACGGGCGATATTTGATATTATGTGGCAAATGCTAAGTGCTAACTAGACTTTGTTAGGTTTCGAGCACAATTGCAGCGGAAGACTGAAAATATAAATCTAATCGAAGAACCATGCAAACTAATAGATCATATGATAAACAAGAAATAGAATCGTGTACCTTACACTAGGAAGACAAAATCAGTTAAACAAACAAAATCGAAACCTTGATTCTGAAGGTGAGATTCGGCCACTTAAGCTTGAATCGAATCAATAAATGTTGCTTTGCTAAGACGAACACCCTCTATTGGAATCCATACCAATGAACTGAAATTTGACAGATTATAGTGTGCTAGCACCAAGAGAAAATAGAGTCTATGTAACTCTTTCGCTTTTCTCTGTTTTGTGCGTTTCTAATGTTATATTTCTCTTATGCGTTTTTATCATATATATATATAGGGTTTCACTTGTAAGTAGTTATTTAAATATATATCTTAATATATATTATATAACCGAAAATTCTTATATAGTATATATTCGATCTTATCAAATAATATCTCAATAAGATCTATTATTAAATAATATCTTAATAAAATCTATTATGAAATAATATCTTAATAAAATCGTATCTAGTATTTATTATGAAATAATATCTTAATAAAATAATATCTATTATGAAATAAATAAATACTATATATTCTTTTGATCCAATTGGCTAGTTTTTCGGGCATAAGACTAACAATCTCCCATTTGCCCTAAAACGTACATCAATGTCAAAAGAGTCAACGCATCTATCTTTAGCTCATTCTAATCTGCGACCCTATAGCATCATCTAACGCTGAAAGTAGGACAACACACTTGTCTACAAGTCATAAGCGGCCTCTAGTAAGACGTTATGACTACCCAAGTTAAATGAAGGTCGATTGATTCGACTCAACCTCTCGTAGCTATATGATATAATCCTTTTTGTCACACGATATCTTGATTGAACATAAGGCATGGTTCTTGTCACCCTTAATCAGTTCAATCATTTACACTCGATCTCCAAGTAAACTGATAAAATAAATGACATTGATTTTATTAATTCATTTGAGCACGTCCATGCATTTCTCAGTCTTACTTATCGAGGGGCCCAAAGACATCTCTCCAAATAGAGGGACAAATTCCATCTTGATCATACATTTCCACTGCATTAATCTTAACATGTCCAATCTTAATCTTTATGATTGTCTGGTTAAAGACAACGTTTGATTAAGTTAAAGCATGTTATTCCTTATGTAGGAATCTATGATGATCTCAGGTATAAGGATTCAATAACACATCTACTATGATAATTACTTATGACATCAACCCATGTAGTAATTTCATAGCGGGTCGGTCTAGTACCATGTCTCCACAAAAGTACCTATGATTTTGATTTGTGTCTCCATACACCATAATCATCTTATGATTATCAATCAAAACCATACTAGTCATAATTTATTATTGCTCGTACAATAATAACAAACTAGGGATAATTTATTATAAGTAAACATGTAAACATTATAATAAAGATAATAAAATAAAATTATGACAATAATCCAAAACATCCAATTAAACAATTACATTAATAATCTTCCACGTGTACTAGGTCTAATCATACAAGTATCCAATACCCATAGACCTAACATGACGCTCATTCTTTGCTTGTGGAAGAGGCTTTGTAAGAGGATCAACAACATTGTCATTTGTCGGCACTTTGCATATCTTGACATCAGCTCTATCTATAATCTCTCGATTGAGATGGTAACGTGTGAGTATATGTTTGGACCGTTGATTATTATCACAATAAATGTCCATTGGATTAGCAATGCTGGGAACAACGCCTAGATCACCAATAAACTTCTTGATCCAAACAACCGCCTTAGCTGCATCTGATGCTGTTGTATACTCAGCTTCAGTTGTAGGATCTTCCACAGCTGCTTGCTTGGAAATTTTTTAACTTACATCACCTCCACTCAAAAGGAAAACAAATCTTGATTGTGATCTTGAATCATCATGGTCAATTTGGAAGCTAGCATATGTGTAACCAGTTACAACCAGCTCATCTTCCAACCCACCATACAATAAGAATGCATCTTTAGTTCTTTTTAAGTACTTAAGAATTCTCGTAATTGTTGTCCAATGATTCTCACCTGGATCCGACTGGTATCTGCTAGTCATGCTTAAGGCGTATGAGACATCTGGTCGAGTACATATCATAGCATAAGAGATCTTACTCATGCGCTCTCGCTCATCATTTGTCTTAGGACATTGAGTCTTGTTGAGATTAATGCCACGAGACATTGGTAAAAATTCAGCACTTTGTCTATGTAAGTACTCTGACTTAACCCGATTAGCTTTTTAGATCTATCTCTATAAATTTTTATCTCAAGGATATAAGATGCTTCGTCTAAGTCTTTCATTGAAAAATACTTTCCTAACCAAGTCTTGACACTCTGCAAGGTAGGAATGTCATTTCCAATAAGTAAGATGTCATCAATATAAATGATTAAGAACACAACTACATTCCCACTAGTTCTCTTATAGACACATGGTTCATCTTCATTCTTGATGAATCTAAACTCTTTGATTGCTTTATCAAAATGAAGATTCCAACTCCGAGAAGCCTGCTTTAATCCATAAATGGATCTTTGAAGCTTGCATACCATATTAGTATTCTCAGAATGAACAAAACCCTCAGGTTGTGTCATGTACACATCCTCAAGAAAATTTCCATTAAGAAATGTTGTTTTGACATCCATTTGCCATATTTCATAATTATAGTATGCAGCAATGGCAAGGAGAATTCTAATAGATTTTATCATAGCAACTAGTGAGAAGGTTTCATCATAATCAATACCACGAGTTTGTTTGAAACCCTTTGCAACCAACCTTGCTTTAAGGGTATGCACTTTGCCATCCATGTTTGTTTTCTTCTTGAAAACCCACTTGCACCCAATGGTTTTTATCCCATCAGATGGGTCAATCAAAGTCCATACTTGATTGTCATACATGGATTGCATTTCAGAATTGATGGCTTCAAACCATTTCTCAAAGTCTGAGCTGGACATAGCCTCTTGATAGAATGTAGGCTCATTTTGATCCATAATCAAAACCTCTTCTCCTTCAGTAATGAGAAATCCATATCTTTCATGCTCTTGTCTAGTCCTACTAGATCTACGTTGAACTTCTTTAGTTGCAACAACTTCTTTTTGATCTTGAGTATGTTCTTCAGGCATTGAAATTCCATTTTGTGATTCTCGAACTTCTTCGAGATTTACTTTAGTCCCATTGATTCTTTTAGAGATATACTCCTTCTAAAAAAAACTTCATTCCGAGCAACAAACACTTTGTTCTCAGATGGATTGTAGAAGCAGTATCCTTTAGTTTCTTTAGTATACCCCACAAAAATGCATTTATCAAATTTGGGTCCTAATTTCTCAGAGATTTGACGCTTCACATAAACTTCACACCCCCAAATCTTGAGAAAAGATAAATTAGGTATTTTACTAGTCCATATCTCATATGGTGTCTTTTCTACTGCCTTAGTTGGAACACAGTTTAGTGTGAATGCAACTATTTCTAGGGCATGACCCCAATAGGTAAGAGGAAGATTGATTTGACTCATCATAGATAGGACCATATCCAATAAAGTTTGATTCCTCCTTTCAGATACACCATTCCATTATGGTGTTCCCGGAGGAGTTAACTGTGAAATAATTTCACAATTTCTAGGATGATCATCAAACTCCTGGCTCAAATATTCACCACCTCGATCTGATCAAAGTGTTTTAATTGTCTTGCTAAGTTGATTTTGTACTTCATTCTGGAAAGTCCTAAATATTTCAAACTTTCATGTTTATGTTTCATTAGGTAGATATAGCCATATGTACTGTAATCATCTATGAATGTAATGAAGTACTAATATCCACCTTTAACAACAGTACTTATTGGACCGCATACATTTGTATGTATAAGGCTCAACAAATCACTAGCCCTTTCACCTTGACTAGTAAAGGGATCTTTTGTCATTTTCCCCAATAAATAAGATTCACATGTGTCATATGATTCAAAATTAAATTGACTAAAAATTTCATACTTATGGAGTTTTGATATGCGTTTCTCATTTATATGGCCTAAAACGACAATGCCATAGGTAGGATGGGTTTAAATCATTGGATTTAAACTTCTTAGTAGATATGCTATAAATGGGTTGTACATTTGGTACATTAAGATTTAAAATATAAATGCCATTATGTAAATCAACATTTGCGTAATGTATAGTATCCCAAAGAATTGAAATTTTCATATTCTTAATAATCAAATCAAATCCATCTTGTTCCAAACAAGAAACCGAAATGATGCTCCTACTCAAAGATGGAACAAAATAACAATTGTTCAAAACCAAAACAAGCCCAGTAGGCAAAAATAGTTCGTATGTTCCTACAACTTTAGCAACAACTCTTGCTCCATTACAAGCTCGTAGGTCTACCTCTCCCTTTCTCAAAGGTCTACTTCTTCTCATATCCTACACATTTACACAAATGTGAGCTTTACAACCAGTATCTAATACCCAAAAAGTAGGAATAGAAAGATTAATTTCTATAACATAAATACCTGAAGCAGTACTCTCACTACTCTTCTTCTTCTTCAGATCTTCCAGATATAACTTGCAATTTCTTTTCCAATGACCAGGTTCATTGCAGGATTGGCAAGTTCCAACTTTTGGAATCTTCGCTTTCTTCTTCATAGGCTGAGGGTTAGGCTTACCATAGCCACCTTTATTGCCATTCTTTTTCATCCCTTTTCCTTTTTGAACCATCAAGATAGGGGCAGACACTGTCTTGATGTTTTGTTCAACTGTCTTTAGCATCCCATGCAATTCAGAAATGGATTTTTCCATGTTACCCATGTTATAGTTCATAACAAACCGATCATATTTATCCGTTAGGAATTTCAAAATCGAATTTGTAGCCAACTCTTGACTAATGGGAAATCCAAGTCTCTCAAGATGATCAATGTGGCTCTTCATCTTCATAACAAGAGTGCTCATAGATGCACATTCAGCCATCTTGCATGAATGTAGAGCCTTGATAGTGTCAAACCTTTCCTGCCTTCCTTGTTGTTAGAACATTTCCTTCAAATGGTTGGCTATGTCTAAGGCAACCAACATCAAGAGCATCACTGGAATACTTCGTGTAAGCATCCCTTATAACTCTTGCAACATTGACAGGTGGCTCCTCAGGAACAGGTTCCTCAAGAACATACAATTTCCTTTCTTGCCTAAGAATAATTCTTAGGTTCCTGAACCTGTCAAGGAAATTGAGACCAGTCAGCTTGTCCTTCTCAAGGACAGATCGTAGAGATAATGTTGAACTGTTATTAATAGCCATTGATCTACAACAAGATATGCAAAGAACATCTAGTAACAATTAATAAAACTCACACTCAATTAATCACCCTTAAGATTAGTTATAGCAATCACAATTATTGCATTTAGAAAGTGGGATAAAATCCATATTTCAGTTAATTATAAACTCAGCTTTGGCATGACGCTTAAAATCAAGTTATTTAGGTCGGTAACTCATTTACCAATTACATCACATGTAACTTTTAGAAACATTATGAGATCTAGAATATCATATACCCATATATGTTTAATCTCATCTCATGCCTTAGGCCCAAAACCATTTTGATAGCTTAAATAAGTATGACCATGGTTAAACTAATGGAAACACCATTTCCATCTTGCCTAACTGAGATAACCTAATGCATATTTGGCCCAAAACCATTTTGATAACCCATACTTCGATGATCAAAGCTTTGACAAGCGTTCAAACATGGATGACATAAAACTTATGATTTGAAAATGAGTCATAATCACAAAGCTATTATAAGGTGCTAGGAATACGTGTTATTCAATCAAATTGAATCATCAAAATCGAATATATTAAACCATTTAATGATCATTGTTTTGGCCTCAAAGTAACATGTATATATCTATATGTATGTCCACAAACAGTCAGTATGTTTAATCATAAATACGCATGACATAAATTCAGCAAACATATCATAGATATATAAATCATTTTTTAGCATACACATCATATGTATATCAATTTTCGGCAATATATATATAGATATATCAATCAATTTTCATCATACATATCACATGTATATCAGTCAATTTTCGGTAATATGTATTGACCGGGCGATTGTTGTGGAGTTGCGTCAAGAATAAAATTTATAAGTTACAACTTACTACTGGGTACAAAATAAATTCGTAGATAGTGAGTAAGACGTTGGATCCATAGAGAGTTATGGACTGATCGGGTGTATGTATGCTTGTGTAGTGTTGAGTGTATCATGTAATCAATAATAATATTAGTTTCGAAAATAGAAATAAATATGCAGGGATAATAAAAGTGATTCGGCGGCCTTGGTCAAGAACGAAGGTGTCCTTGATCAAGATCGCGACTGTGTGTGAGATAGGATCAAACGTGAGAGATATTCCTAGTAGAGGTAAGACGACTATGAGATATGGTTCACAATCATGGACGCAAAGATGTTCATCCGAGATCTACAGAGTTGCTATAGGACTTCGGTACCCCTAGTCCCTATCTTCTCTCCTTATCAACACCACCCCAAGGCCAATGCACGTAGGATTAAGGGTTATTGGTGGTGCCTTGCCAATCACCCTTGCTTAGAAGATTTACTAATTGGTAGATAATTGAACTAGGAGAAGACAACTCCCGACGGTTTCCTCGAGCGTCAGTCGGGCAGTCGTGAGATTATTCTGATCTCCCCACCGTGTCACAGTCCAGCTATGAGCATATGGGTGTCTACTGCGATCCGTCTTGGGCGTGAGATTACGCGATCCAAGTCCGGTTCTGAATTTAGCGTTACCTAGATGTTCTTAGATTGATCAAGTCTAAAGCCAAACAGATAACACAAAAGATAAAGTTCGAGTTTAAAATAAATGCAAAACAAGGATTAATAAGATTGATTAGGTCTCATACAAACTCATACTCATGCCTTAAACGCCTCTACTAAGAACAAGGTAACTAGCTACGCATATTCATAATAGAAGATGAAATAAATAAATAGATAATGATATTAGAAATCCTCCGTTGAATGGAGGAGCAAGAGTATGGTGAAAACGGAGAAACGATAGATGGTGATCGATCAATGAGATGATAGATGTCTTGATGATCCCCACTCTCTTTTCTTTTTCTCCCTATGCTAACCCTAGGAAGAGACTTCAATAGTCCAACTCTTCCTAGATTATTGGAAATAAAACTAAGGGAAAATAATAACTAATTAAGTCTTAATAAGATACGTTGACGGTTCGGGGAGATATATATTCGAGAATCTCTCTTGAGTAATGACTCTTGATGAGGTGAATCGGGGATTTGAATGATCCGATCTTCTTCCGTTGAGAGCGCAATAGGCCATCGAGATTGGTGGGAGTCTGCTTCAAATCCGACCCATGATTCATCTTATCAGCGAGTACTCAAACTGGAGTCTTGGTCAAGGAGGGTTCTTCTATACTGATTGGATCAAGGAGGCACCGTCAGCTCCAAATGATCTGATTCTTAGTCCTTTCTTCTTCTTTTGGTCAAATTGATCCTCTAAAGTGTTTTCTACAGTAATCAAAGGAAACTATCGAGAATCAATAGCTAATCATTCAATTAGAACGTGAAAACAAGTGATAAAATCACATCAATTATGGTTCAATCATATATATAGATATATCAATCAATTTTCGGCAATATATATCATATATATACACAATTAATCGATTTCGATTATACATCATATGTATATACCAAAACCGAATCACATATGGCCGAAACATATATGTAAATAAGCATTGATTTCATAATCAATCATACAAAATAATCGAAATAGAGGCAAATCAGTAGTATTAAGATCAAAAGTAGACCGAGAAAAGGGAGAAAAACATGTATAAAATACACACTATCATTGTTTCTATTTAAAGAGCCACTTGGCTTCATTGTAAACTTACGTTGATTTTGATTAATTTGAGACTGTCTTTGAGAGTGTTTACTCTAAATTGTTCATACGTGAACCTTGTTTCTTCTTGAGTCCAAACGCTCGAGTCGTTTGCAAGTAAAACCCGAAAGTTCATCATTGAGTCATTTCGCCTAGGTTGATATTCATGAGTTGAAGAAAGGTCTAGTCACTTGAATCGATTAGGTTGATTAGCACGAGTTGCCAATAGGTCTAAGCTCGTCATGTTGAGCTCCATCCATTCCGCATTTGAAATCTACCCTTTGAACTAGATCAAATCAAGATTAACGCATCCTACGCACCTAGGATCGTATCAGTTGGTAGCGTAGCTTAAGGAGTTCAAAGGCTTGGTAAGTTATCCTTTTACGTTTCAAGTTTTCTTTGTCGAGATTGGTTCTTCTTCTACCCCATTTTAAAACCAATCTCCTTGTGTGTTTTGTTAGTTTGTTTCTGTGTCGTCGAGTCGAGCTAGGGTCTTAACTCTTGTGTGCGTTTTTAAGTTTCTTATGTGCGATTTGTCTGATTTTAATTTCTTTAATTTCTGTGATAAAAAGAGTCAGAAAAATACAAAAATAGTCATTGTTTTAGTGTAGCTAAAAAGTCAATTTTTTTTTTTTTTTGCGTTCAATAAAAAACAAAAACAAAAACAAAATACAAAGTATTTGTGCTACAAAATAGAAGACAAGTGTATTTTGTGATCAGAATCAAAATTGGCTCGGAAGTAAAATCAGAATTGTTAATCGCACCTATTTCGCAATTTGCAAATTTATTTGAGTTATTCTTGAGTCTTTGAGCTTTTTCTTGATTCCTAACACTGCCTTCTACTCCAGTTGTGTATATGTTTAGTTGATTGCTATTGCAACTACTTAAGTATTCAACATCAAAACTTGTATTGAAGCTAGTTGTCTTTGTGTGTCTTCTTGGAAGCTTTCATTGAAACTCTCGAGTCATCTTTACTAATGTATGTGCAATTGCAGGGTAAATTGGTGAGTTTAATTGAGAGTTTAAATATGAGTGTAAAAACACGTGAGGGAGTGCTAGGATTAGTGAAAATTTACGTTGTTTGCTAGTGTTGTGAATTTTAGGAATTGCAGTATGTCAGACCATTCTTCAAATGAAGTGAAGGGACCGAAGCTTTATGCAATTCTAGAGAAGCTTACGAGTCGGTTGGATGGAATTGAGGAGCAACTAGAGGTTGTCTCAGTCAGAGGCGATATGCCGAGAGATGGAGCACATATGGTGAACTTTGCGCATAACCATAATTATGCGACGAGTTCTCATGCATCGGGAAAATCGCACCATGAGGAGAATCAATGATTTTATGAGTAGATGGCTGATGAAGATGGGGGCAGAGAGCATGCCTGATTGAGCCTAAATTGTAGTGGTTTTACCACTTATTCTCATGCATTTATGAATGGTAATTCTATTGATTTCAGCTTAATTCCATAACAATTATAGAGAACGGAGCTGGAGAGGGATTGAGCAAGAAAGAGCCAAATAGAGTCAAATTTTGGGCAAAATCAGATTTGTGCAGAACAGAGTAGATCATTTGACCAAGGATGTGTTCAAATTGAGAGATTAAGATACGACTGGAAAGCCCATGATGTTAGCTAGCTTTGGTACAAATTTGAAGCCATTTCGATGTGCAGATCATCAGAAAGCCTATGCCGGCATTTTTGCGTGCAGTGTGTGTGCTTGACAGCCCGCGAATTGAAGTTTGAAATCCAATGAAGAGTCCAACCATCCAGATCACTCCAGAATCATTCCAGAACTTCTCATTTATATTATCAGATATTTTATTGAAGATATTTCTAGTTTTGGAAGTGGTTTCCTAAATAGAACTCTTACCTTATTAGAATTAGGGTTTTGTGCACCTTGCGCTTAGTATAAATAGAACCCCTTGGCTCCATTGTAAAGGGGTGGCCAAGGAGGACGGCAACAACCTTTCTTCTCCTCTTTTCTGTGGTTTTAAGCTTGAATTCTATATATATATATTCAGTGGTGCTATTTTCTCTATTTTCCATCTCTTGTTTTCGTTAACTAATCTTTCTTGTTCCTAGTAGAGGCAGTTGGTGATGATTATAAGTTATTTGTGAGACCTGAAATGATCTTATTAATATTTGATACTCAGTTATGCTACAAAACATAAGACAAGTGTATTTTGTGATCAGAATCAAAATTGGCTCTGAAGTAAAATCAGAATTGCTAATGGCATCTATTTCACAATTTGTGAATTTATTTGAGTTATTCTTGAGTTTTTGAGCTTTTTCTTGATTCCTAACACTGCCTTCTACTCCAGTTGTGTATTTGTTTAGTTGATTGCTATTGCAACTACTCAAGTATTCAACATCAAAACTTGTATTGAAACTAGTTGTCCTTGTGTGTCTTCTTGGAAGCTTTCATTGAAACTCTCGAGTCATTGAAACTCTCGAGTCATCTTTACTAACGCATGTGCAATTGCAGGGTAAATTGGTGAGTTTAATTGATAGTTTAAACACGAGTGGAAACACGTGAGGGAGCGCTAGGATTAGTGAAAATTTACATTTTTTGCTAGTGTTGTGAATTTTAGGAATCGTAGGATGTCAGACCATTCTTCAAACGAAGTGGAGGGACTGAAGCATTATGCAATTCTAGAGAAGCTTACGAGTCGGTTAGATGGAATTGAGGAGCAACTAAAGGTTGTCTCGGTCAGAGGTGATATGCGGAGAGAAGGTGCAAATATAGGGAACTTTGCGCATAACCATAATCATGCGACGAGTTCTCATGCATCGGGAAAATCGCACCATGAGGAGAATTGGTGATTTTATGAGCAGATGGCTAATGAAGATGGGGGCAGAGAGCATGCCTGATTGAGCCTAAATTGTAGTGGTTTTACCACTTATTCTCATGCATTTATGAATGGTAATTCTATTAATTTCAGTTGAATTCCATAAAAATTATAGAGAACTGAGTTGGAGAGGGAGCAAATAGAGTCAAATTCTAGACAGAATCGGATGTGGGCAGAACGGAGTGGATCTTTCGACCAACGAGGTGTCCAAATTAGGAGATCAAGATACGATCGGAAAGCCCATGATGTTAGCTATCTCTGGTAAAAATGTGAAGCCATTTATATGAGCGGATCGCCAGAAAGCCTATGCCGATATTTTTGCGCGCAGTGTGTGCGCCCGACAGCCCGCGAATTGAAGTTTGAAGTCCAATGGAGAGTCCAGCCGTGCAGATCACCCCAGAATTATTCCAAAAATTCTCATTTATTATTAAATATTTTATTAAAGATATTTATGGTTTTGGAAGTGGTTTCCTAAATAGAACTCTTACCTTATTAGAATTAGGGTTTTGTGCACCTTGTGCTTAGTATAAATAGAGCCGTGATCGAGACAATTTACAATAGTATTTACCATCTATTTCTTTGCTCCTTTAGAATGATATACTATTGATTTCAGTGGTTTTCATCCT
>NBIL01150129.1:0-10015 GCA_002752925.1 Viola pubescens var. scabriuscula | reverse complement strand
AATTGTTTCCTGCTGCTAACCTCTTCTCCAGTGGGAGCAATGAACATGATTTCATTCTTCCTGGTACCACTTTGCTTGGGAAGATACTGTAAGGAAACAACAAAGAGCAGATGTGTTATAGAGGTTGCCTATACAATACAACTGAAAACCTTCAACAAAATAGTATAAAGATAAGAGCAAGTTTCAAATAGGAGTAGCCAGTGACATTTGAATTCATTATTAGTCAAACAAAAGCGTAAGGATCAAAACACATGAAATAGGAGTTATCCCAGATTTCCAATCACCGCCTTGCATCACTACTTCATCACAAACATTGAGAATTTATTTCAAGACTGACTTTCATTTATTTTGCAGAACTTATCCAAAATTTAAGTTCTGTCGAGGACTCTTCCCACTTTTTAACAAGTTTTCTTGCGAGAGGTCAGCCTCAGTCTATCTATCCTTGCTTTCTAAGACCTTTCACATTATTGCTTATAATCTCTCCCCAGAATCTCCCATTCAAAACGTTCGCATTGGGCTGGTACGAATCCAACATGATAAACATCAGCAGCCAAAGTGCTAAAGTAGAGGCTCCTTGTGGGCATGGGTAACTCTGCTATCACAACTACTAGCATAAACAGCATATAGGTTATTACAAACTTGACCACAGTGACTTACAAACAATACAACAGTAATAATGATGAGTCTATGCAAACAGGACATTCACTAGTCGGGGTCACAGGTTATCCTCATCCTACCTTCTATCCATCCTG
The DNA here is from genome assembly GCA_002752925.1 of Viola pubescens var. scabriuscula. Lineage (NCBI taxonomy): Eukaryota > Viridiplantae > Streptophyta > Magnoliopsida > Malpighiales > Violaceae > Viola > Viola pubescens. Next base: position 9,263 of record NBIL01150129.1, on the reverse strand, counting down.
CAGTTATTGTCAAACATGGCCCTCTTACCTTTACACATCTATAGACTATTATCATCGTTTAATAGCAAAAACTTCTCCGATCTTGTGCACCTTTCAAACAACTTTACCAATGCCAACTCCAGACATCACTGCTGGATGCAGTGAGATATTCGGTAGTCTAAGAGAATGTATCTCACAGCGCAGAAAAGCTCACCAGGACTAACCAAAAATCCCACAAGAATATTCATACAAACTCTTGAAAAGGTATGATCTGATCAACAGTTGATTTAATATGGTCTATATCATTTCTGCATACTGTGTCCACAATGTTTAACCAGAGATCGTATGAAATCTATGATTTCAGTTTTTCAAAATGGCTCCACCCCTCTAGAAAAGGAAAACTCAGGCTCAACCCCAGAACATTTATGCGGTAGTAATCCCAGTGTCATAAATACACCATGCCTGGAGTCCCTCAAAAGAATTTAGAAACTATACTCTATATTGTAGGAAAGTATGTAGATATGGGAGCATGTTCAAGAACATTTTTGCACAGATTTTGTCAAACCACCACTCACCCTTCAAGTACAACCAAACAGTTTATGCAAATACTAATTGCAACAGTTTTAACAGGACAACAAGAAGATGCAGTCAAAACCAACTTACTAGCTCGACCCAAAATAAATAAAAAATAAAAAATAAAAAATGAACAGTTCTATTGGCAAGAAGGAAACAAATTTTAAGAGAACAAAAAGATCGCAAGGAGGACCTTTTGCGCCTATTCTAAAGTTTAAAAAACATCAGAAAATTCATTTGCAACATAAAATTCAATTACACAAGAAGGCTAACTTGAATCACAAGAAGGTAATTGAAACATAACCCTAACAACAACAATTACCGCTACTTTGAGTTTTTATTTTATTTTTGAAAGAACTTAAAATTACCACAGCAACTACAAATTGCAACACAAACCCTAGTCAAAAATCAAACAAAGGAATTAACAACACTAGTTACACCAACAAGAACCTCAACAATTAAGCAAGCCCCAACTTCAAAACCATTAAATTCACACATAAGAAAAGCAACAAATTGTAACCACCATGTTAAGAAGCAAGTAGAGAAAAAAAGATACCATCTTTTTCCAAGAAGGAGGAGCTGGAAGCTCGACAGAGATAACTTCTTCATTTGCAGCCATTTTCTTCTTTCTTCGCTTCCTTTCTTTCTTTCTTCTTTTATCTCCACCACCTGCAAAGAACACACCACAAAACAACAAAAGGAGCCTAAATAAATAAAAAACAACAAACTTTCTTTCCAAACAGTACTAAATCTTCCCTAAACTATGTTTGTATGTGTTTATATGGCAAGGAAAGAAAGAACACAAACCGTTGGTAGTCTAGTGTTGGCTTATGTTTGTTTCTCTCTCTATCCTCCTACCTCTTTGGTGTATACTGTAAACTACACTCCTCTTTTCTCCCTTTTGTTTCCTGATTAATTACTGCCACATAATCCACTGGGTATTGATAATCTCACCTCCAGTAGTACAAAGTATCTGGTAGATGTAAGATACTAGTATCCAATAACAGGATGACATGCGTCTGCTAATGCAATTTGCCTGGAAATAAATAGCAATTGGCTTCTTCTGCCTCGTGTGTCTAAATGGACACGTGTCGGCACGGTGAATTAAGGGTAATAATGTGGTGATTTAAGGAGCCGACATGTGTTGGTGTTGCTTTTGTGCACCAATTTTTATTGCCCTAGAAGTGCTAACATTAAATGAAAATTGTAAAAAAAAGGTTTTCTTCTCTTCAAGATATTTAAATTTAATGTGATTTAGTAAATATGATTTGTTCGATAAAATCATGTTAAAATAAAAATAATTATTAGTAAAAGTATTAATAAAAAAATTAATTTAGTTTTTGAATTTCCCACGTATTAAAAAAGGGCTTCTTGATAAGATGACCACTCATGAAATGACAGACCAAAAGAATACCAACGGACACCTTGAAAAGCCACGTAGCAAGATGCATTCCGTGCTCGCATAACTCGCTCACGCACTGTCGTCAAATGTGGACGTTACCGGCCCAAAAAAGTTCTATCTTGTCGCGACAACATGCCTCGTGTATAACACGCGCTGCGTAATGAAAGTGGGGGTTACTGAAGGTATTGACGGCAGATAGGTAGGCAAGGACCACTCGGTCACGCTTTCACGTTTTAGTTACTGACAGTTAGGGGATAAAAACGCTACTGCTCCATATTTTTATGAGGCGAATTGAAATGTGAATTTGGAGTCCGAAAACGTGATGGTGACAGTGACGGCGAAATGTGACGGTGTGGGGTTAGTTAGTGCTTACGGAGTTAGGGCATATTCTGTTTTACGTTAGTGTAATTCGAAAAGATACTATAACCTGTATACCATGCTGAAAAGAGTGACCGACACATAACGTCAGGTCTCTTCTCTATCTTTCTAGAGTATCGCTATTTTTAAATTAATTTCTTTAAAAAAAAAATATTATTCAAAGTTTATCATTAAATGAATAATAAATGTTAACTAGAGCTCGTCGTCTATCCAATATCCATACACACCAGGTGGCAGGTACCTAATGTCTCTCCTTAATTTTAAATTTTTTATTTTTTATTTTTAACGGTCTTAAAAATTATATTCATTAATTTAGTTAAATTCTAATTGTAAAAATAAGAACCGATGGAGACAAACTCAATTAGATTTAAATTTATTTATTTTTCAGCGAATTGAGTCCCAAAAAGAAATTATAAAATGCAGAAAATTTAGAAAATAGAAAACATTAAAAAAAAAGTTTTAAGAAATAAACAGAAGTTTTAAACATTATAAAAACTCCAAAAATAATAATAATAATAATTCGGGAAAGAAATAAGTTTTTCTAGTAAGGTTTTTCTTTAATTAGTTAATTAAAAACGAAAAAATAAATGTAATATTTTTTTATTTTTGTTAAAAAAAAAATGTTCCTCCTCTGAACGACCATCACCTCCAATATTTCATTAATTTATACATAAATGTTATACCTATTATTTCTTTCAATCTGCGAGAGTACAAGATGAAGAATAAGATAGAATTTTTTATTTTTGGGAAAAAGATGGATATTCGTAGATTCAGATCGCATGTTTACAATCTCATCCAACCGCTTGGGATTTTTCCTAATTAATAAACTTTTAGTTAATTACTACCTTTTTCATTCTTGTTTTCCTTTTAGTCATTTACCATGCAAAGTACAAATTATCAAACTAAATTACAGGACTGGAAAGGAAAAGATTTAGATTAACGTAATTCATAATTTATTTAACATGGGACTTTTCCCTCCTTTTTGGATTTTTTTCTATTTTCTACTTTTTTTTGCATTTTATAGATTTTTCTAAATTTTCTAACTTTTTATTTTCTTTATTCAAAAAATTTTAAAAATGTTTTCAGATGGCCCCCCTTTTTCAGAAAATAATAATAAAATATTTAAATCTTACGGTGTTTGTCTAAGTTAGTCCTTTTTTTCACGATTAGGACTGTACGCACAAAATTCTTCATGAGCAGAAGAAAATTACACATGTCAAAATTACAAATAATTAATGTATAAAATAAAGTGGTTCTTCTACTCTTGTTTCCTCTAATTTATGAATCGATCTACACTCCAGATTTGGGTTTCGACTTGAGTTTGGTGGATGACGGACTGGGCTTGAATCAGATTATGGTCCGCGGTTGATTTGAGAAGAAACCGGCTTTGAATCAGCTTGTGGCTTCTCCTTGATTTGCTTGGAGTTTGAAAGAAAAGCTAGCCTTAAATCAGCTTATAGATCCTATCTCTCCTGTGGATGATGCGTCTGGGCTTGATCTTTAATTCTTCCGGCTTGCAGCAATCTCCAATTTTTCTCTCATTTTCTTCTCTCTAGTGAGAACTCTATTTATAAGCTCAAAAAGATGATCTTGAATTTTGAACGATGACACGTGTCTTCATCCCATTAGTCTTTGTCAAATATCTAACCAAAAAATATTTGATTTGGTTTAGATTTGATCTTGATTTGGATTCAAACTTGATTTGGATTTGAATTTGATTTCTGAATTTGAATATTTAATTAATTTGATATTTAATCAAATTAATAATCAATATGAAATGAGTTTTGGCATGAAATCTGACTCCGTTGACCATTGGACTTTATGGGCTTCGGTCAAATAAGTTTTATGGGCCTCGGATGAGTAGGTTTTCACAATTTGGCCACATAATTTACTTGGCCGAATATTTTTGATGTCTACATGGACTAAACTGAACTAATAAATATAATGTTTAGGACCGATAAAAATAAAAAAATAAATTTGAGACTAACTAAAATAAAACGATAAATATTAGGGACTTTCAGGTGTATTAACTTAGATTGCAGTAATTGTATTCCCTATGTAGAGTTTTGTTAATAATTGATCTAGCACAAAGATAAAATTATAAATTTATTGATATTTTATATAAGAAATTGAAAGGTTACAAGGAGAAAAAAGGAAATATATATTAAGTAGAATTAGAGATACTAACACCTTAATACAAATAGTTTTATTAGCTAATGTGGCGACAGATAATTAAAGTTTATTAGTTCTTTATTATATTATATTTTTTATTTAAATAAATAACTAACATGTGCATATAAAAATAAAATGTATACATTTAAGTAAAGAAAAACTATCACATAAATTGTAATTGCACTGGTTATTAGTGCATGTCATTTTTATAATATAGGTTATTGATTTGATCCGTAATATTATAATAATAACTAATAATACAGACAATTTAAAGTAAAGAAAACTAATAAAAATATTAGTACATGTAGTACTAGTCTATTAAATAAGACCACTAAGGTAAAGTGTTTAAAAAACACACTACATATTACTAACCTTTTCTTTTTCTTTTTTGGTTTCAAAAACATTCACACTCATTTAATTATAACTCCCTCTGGCTTCTAAAGAATGACGTTTGGAAGCTAGGCATAGGGATTAAGGCAGCCACTGGTTGCCTTGTTCTATGACCAGTGTGCCCCTCTATCCTTGACTTATTTACCATTTTGTCTAGGCCGGTCCATCCTGGTTTCTTTAATTATTTCTTGAACCGGGTCCATTGCAATTTTGGTTTTTCATTTTCCTGCCAATATCAGAGCAAGCATAGAGAGCTGCAACTCTATTTTCATTTTCATTTTCCGCCATTTATTTAGGAGCCAGTTTGAAATTGAAAAGCTCAAATTTTAAGCTCCCTCCCAAAAGTTTGTCTCATTAACTCCGAAATTCTCCAAGGTTTAGTCTTCCAAACGTAAAATTTGAGGAGCTCTGTTTCATTAAAATTAATGGAGGACATTGAATTTGATCATTTCAATTTCGTTCACAATTACCCATCAATTCTGGTAAACCCTGCCATTGTTAGAGACGAAGAGCTTAACCTAGATGCGGAAGAGAGTGAATATTATCCACCTTCTGATGGGAATTGTACTTTTGATGGTAGGATAGGTGATTTTCCATTGGTTACGGAGGTTGCTGCCTTTAGGTCTAGTGCAAATAGGGTAGCTGGAACTCTAAAATTGAAGCCAATTCTTAAAATAGATAGCAAAGTTATTAGGAAATACATAATTGATCATGTGTTACCTGCCATAAAAGAGAAATGGCCTAGGGATAGCATTATGGATCCAATTATAATCCAACAGGATAATACAAAAACACACATCCATGAGAATGATGTTGATTTTTCTGATGCAGTTGAGCATATAGGATTGGATATTAGATTATTGTGTCATCCTCCTAATTCCCCTGACTTAAATGTGCTTGATCTTGGGTTTTTTAGAGCCATTCAGTCATTGCAAGAGAAATAATGTGCAAGGAATGTAAGTTATTTGGTGGAAGTTGTTAAGAATTCTTTCTTTGAGTTCTCTCATCAAAAAGCAAACAACATTTTTATAACTCTCCAGTCTTGCATGATACAAACACTGAAAACTTTGGGATCTAATAGTTACAGAATTTCTCACATGAAAAAGGCACATTTAGGTCGGATTGGGTTGTTACCATCCACAATGTCATATGATCCATCAGTCATTGCAATAACTGCTGCTCATCTTCCTCAATAACCATGTAAGTCATTTCATACTTGTGATTGTAATTATTTTTATTAAACCTAGTCTGTGTAGGCATGTCTTGTTCACATGACTTATATTTCTGTGTTGTAGGTAACTTGGCATAGTTGATGATGTCTTCCTAGTGCACATTGGGTGTTTGATTGGAAGACCATGATGAAATCATTAATTTTTTAGGCATAGGTGATTTATTGTTTAGTTAGGACAGTCTGTATTTTATTGACAATTGGTGAATTATGATAATTTTGGGTAAATATTGTTGGTAGAGTAACTGGAGTAGGTTTCAGTGTGCACATGAGACAGTTGGAACTTAAAACAGAGTATGCTCTGCTTTGTGGATATGACATATTTTATGCAGAGAATATGAAAGAGAGAGGAGTGTGCAAATGTTTATAAGATATGGTAGATTTTGGGTCAACCTTTTGACCAGAGTGGTTGTGTCTGTTTTCTCTAGTCATTCTTTTGTTTTATCTAGTCAGGCTAGGTTGGTTTCGCCATGCTTTCTCTTCTTCACATGTACTAGGCACATTTGGTAGGATTTCTGTAAAAAATCTTGCCACATAATCAACCAATAAGACTCCTAAACGATTCCAATTCCGTCAGCCTTTTTATCTTCCCAATATTGAAGTGTTTGAAACTTATCGTGTTACCAAAATTAGACTAGGTTCAAGGCACAATGATGCCTATTCAATCCACTATATTAACCCTAATCTCCTTAACCATATTCTATATTTTGCTCATTTTTCTCTCCTATCTTAATCTTTATCTCCTACGCTCCTTTGTCTCCCCAATTTTATTTCTTGTGTGCTTGTTTCATTTGTCTCGCAGCTTCTTAACCATGAATTTGGAAGATAAAAGAGCGCTCCTGTAATTAGTGGGAGTAGTCAGCGGCCACCTTCAAAATGACATTGTGCAGTTTGAGCACAAAGTGTTGCAAACAAACAACGACATCAACCGTCTGGATGAGATCGTTGAGGATCTCAATCAGAGGAAGGATGATGTCTTATATGATGATAATGAAGCCTTCTTGACTGTTGAAGCCTTGTCTAAGTGCATCCTGCACCTTTCTGTTGTAGTTTCTCAATTGAACCAAAAGTGCTCTGTCCTTCAGATGTCAGTGGGAAATGTGAGGGACGTTGTTACTGAGATGAATAGGTTTGCCAATGCCTTGCCTAGGATTCCCACCGATGATTAGGATAGCTTATGTGTGTTTGTAGTAGATTTGGGACTTTATCTTTGCATAGTTTATTTCTTCCTTATCTCACTGTCAATGTTTTAGTTTTATGTTTTCATTTAGTAAGTTTAATGAATGGTGGTTTGGTTCTATGGTTAAGTTATCTTCCCCAATTTGTCGTTTGTTTCATTAATTTCGTTTGAATTTGGATGCCCTGACTGTTCTTATTTTGAGTCTATTTTAATCAAGATCCACCACTGTTGGATAAATGATTGAGTTAAAGACGTAAACTGATTGCAGGAGTGCTTTTGCTATCTACACAAAACACCCTATTGATGTAATCTAAGAATTAAGAAGCCCAGTTCTTTGCTCTCCACTGTTCTTCCATTCCTATTGCTTTTGCTATATACACACAATTATACACCCCTGATTTCATCAGCATTTGGGTGGCAATTTAGTGGGAAATATGATCAATCAAAACCAGGGCAGTTATTAGAAAATAAGATAAATCCAAACAAGGCCAACAACATGAACATCAAATAGAGAGGAAATATAAAAACAAGTGTCATTGGTGAATCTTCCATTGACAATATGTACATGCTCCTAAATAATTTTCCTCTACTGGGGAAACCCATTACATAATTGAGTTCAAAACAAAAACAAAGAACATGGTCCTAACTGAGGAGGCATAAACATTCAAAAGTGGATGCCTCTCTCAACTAGCCAGCATAATTCTTCAACATCATACAAAAATCAAAAACACTCACAGGGATTGATCAGTAGAAGTCTGGTAGCAGCAAACACAACATTTCAATGAAACTCTCTTCTCGCTCTAGATCATCCATTTTGTGCATACCTCTTATTGGCAACTTGTTCAGGTCAGAGTCTCTGGCTCCTATGGTAGCCGTTGCCAACTGCTTCTCTTCACCATAAGGTTCAGTAAGGTCTGAATCATTAATGGCAGCAACAACAACATGAGCATCATCCTTCAAGGTCACCGTCATCCTTCGACCCAGGCATGGAAGCGTTGCATCTGTACTTGGAATTGTCTTCTCATCATCATATATATCTAGCACCATCATATCCATGTCCTCACCGGAGACCTCTACCGCCACATCCTCCGCCACTTCCCCAATTCCAATTGAATCATTGAGGACCATGTTCATGGAATCGTCAAATGCACCGAAGTTGTCGAATTGGGAATCATTCCAATAGTCAATGCTCTCCATCTTCTAATTCGCAATCATTGAGATTTGTTTCGATTGTAAGAACTTTGTTTTACAAGAAAGGAGTAGAAAATGGTTCTCTTTCCCTGCTCCATTTCTTTTTGCAAACTTCATAAGGTATTTATTTATTTTCTGAATTGTAGTAATTTTTCCTCCATTCTGTTTATCTGGTTTTCTATCAGTGTTATGACTTTCACTGAAGCCTGTATTACCTTGTTGATTGGCCAATTTTGCAGCTGGACCGACAATGGGAGTCAGTATGGAGCTGTCTGATGCAAGGGTTGCCAACCATTAGTAATGTAACTGCAGTTGTAAGTTCCGCTTTTGATGGTTTCATTTTATTAACTTTATTCACCCCAACTCTATTGTATCGTCGTTTTAGTATCGTCTAGAAAATGATTGTTTAATCAAAATGCCAAGATCACTGTGATAATTGCTAGGTGTTCAAGTCAATATTAGGGCCTATAATTATGTAAGTGAGCATAAACGGCTTCTGCTATGTTGGCATATGGCAGTAAAGAACCATTGTGGCAAAACTATGCAGATTGTATTCCCGAATTGTTTTTTTTTTTTTTTGTTGCTATGTTTAAACTATGGCGATGGCTGATGGAATAGAAATTAGGTAAATGGTAAAATATAGGGGTGGGGAAAGGTGGCAGTAAGAGATGAAAAATGACATGAAATGAAACTAGATACAGTAGAAACTCTATAAAATAATACACTTGGGACCACCAAAATTTATTAATTAAAAGAGTTATTAATTAATC